>JAGFMF010011467.1:381857-492182 GCA_019455555.1 Galemys pyrenaicus
CATCCCCCGTTCAGTTTAGAGATCGGCTTAGCCGGTTAACTATTCTTTGTCACCGCGGTCTCTATTTGTGAGGCTTCCCTCAGCCTGACTCGACTACCCACTCCTTCCCTAGTATCCCTAAATTTAGAGACTTAACTCACCAGGTCTGGAGGGCTTCCTAGGTTGTCTGTATAGCTGCAGCCTTCTGACTTGTTTCACTGAGTATAATTCCTTCTAGTTCCATCCATGTTTCTATAAATGGCCCTAATTTGTCATTTTTGATTGCTGAATAATATTCCATTGTGTATATGTACCACATCTTCTTGATCCAGTCCTCTACTTTTGGGCTTTTGGGTTGTTTCCAGGTCTTACCAATTACAAATAGTGCTGCAATAAACATAGGAGTACAGGTGCTCTTTTGGATCTGTGTTTTTGTGTCCTTTGGGTAGATTCCTAGGAGCAGCATTGCCGGATCATATGTTAATTTCTTTCCTAGTAGACTTAGGAACCTCCATAGGGCCTTCTGTAGTGGTTGGATTAGCTTGCATTCCCACCAGCAGTGTACTAGGTTTCCTTTTGATGGTGTTCCTGGTGAATGCAATTTTTTTTGAAATTTTGCTTTTATTTTTCATGAACCTTTTAAATATTCATGCCTATAAATTCTTGATTGATTTCTTTGACGCTGTGTTCTGTAGTTCATTGTTGCTATGGAGGAACCTATCCTCAGTTCAATTGTTTTTATAAGCTGCCCAGCACTTCTCTGTGGTTGCTTTTATAGTGGTTGATCTATCTTTGATGTTTAATAGTTTCATGATATTGTGTGTAGTTGTGGTTGAGATTCATTTTTTTCCCAAGCAGAGGATGATCTCTTTTATTAATTGTAGAATAATCTCACCCATTAATTCTTTTATGTTACTTCCACTAGTTTCTTATTTGTCTCTTTCTAGAACGTCAGTAGACGCATACATCATTCCATTATATCCTCTATATCTCTGAATTTTGTTTCATTTTTCTTGTATTTTGTTGTACTGTAACTTTCCAGTTCATTTATTCTAATCACCTTGAATCCATTCATAGAGTCCTTATTTGAATCACATTTTTAGTTCCCAGTATTCTGTTTAGCTTCTTTTTCTATTTCTGTTTTAAATTGCTCACAGAATTTGGACATATGAATTCATTGAGTGATTAACAAAGTATTTTGTTATTTCTGCTAATTGTAATCATGGATATCTTATTCTCAGAATAATTTTGTGTCAACTTTGAGGGTTCAGCATAAAGGTACTTTCTGATAGAGGGGACTTGTGTTTGCGTCTTCCAAGATCTAGAAATTATTACCAACCTGAGATTTCCTTAACTTCTTGATTTGGGTTTTCCTGAGGATGATATAAATATAAACCCTTGACATAAGAGAGAAGGTCTACTATTACTAATCTCAGGAGATATTATCTATCTATACCTGGAACTATTGAAGAGAGAGGCCATTTTTCTTCTGGGCTCCAACTGCAATTAGGCAGAAATTTTTCTAGTGTTCAGTAAGGGTGTGATCTCCCTCTGGGATCCAACTGGCATTTTAGTTTAAATGCTCTATATAATCTTGCTCTAATCCAAGGTCTGATCTCCTTTACCCAAGGAATGTGATAATTCTCTACATATGAGTTTATGGTACTTGCATAGCTATTCCACCAATTCTTGATTTTACTTTTGCTTAGAACTACTTTAAGTACCCCCATCACTTCTCTTTCATACTCCACCCCCCCCCCCCCGTCCNTCATACTCCACCCCCCCCCCCCCGTTCTCTCTCTCTCTCTCCACACACAAACCATTTGGGATTTTCCTTATTTCTTACAAACTCACAAATGCTTTTAAAATTATGGTAATTTTAATTTATACACAATGTAGATGTTTTGAAGAAATGAGAAATTCAGATTATCCATTCTTCCGTACTAATGGAAATGGAGTCTACTCCATTCCTCTGTGTATTAGGTATCAAATAAATATTTTGTGAATAAAGAAATTATGTCTTATAAAAATAAATGATGTCATTTATAATATATGATGTCATTTATATTATTTATTATATAAAAGATGAGAAATTTTCCTCTGATATGGCCTGTTAGATTTCTGAACCAGCACTCTCAGAAATTTTTTCTTTTCCTTTAATCTTTTTTAGTTTTTCCCCCAAATGCTAACTTTTGTGTGTCTGTATTTTCCTGTATGAACTGTAATATAAGTAACATAAAGTTGTGGACATTTTCAGAGTGCTTATCAGAGTGTGGAGATCTTTGGGTAGAATAAATGTAGGAAACATATCACTGTCCTTAGCTTCAAAATATGAATTCTTTTGAATACATATTCTTTACACTTTTTTATTATTTTGCTTAGTTCTACATGAAAAGAGACCAAGTAAAGGGAATTTCATACCAGCAAGCAGAAAACATCCTGAAAACCAAAGCTTTGGTAACTAGTATTATCTGTGTCTATTTTTCAGTGACCTTGAAAAGAAACCAGGATTCTTGCAGAAAGCATCAGCCTTTCTGGTAAGGTAACTGCTGCTATGGTGCATATTTCTATGGCATTGACAAACTTCATCATTGCATATGAGATTCCATGACAATTTTCTTCTTTCCATAAAACCTGCCATGAAGAAGGTCATGGCCTGAATTGTTATCTGCCTATTGTCATCCTGGAACTTGTACATAGACCTGGGTGATCTGTTGAAGATAAAAACATTCCAAGAACCCCAATTTCAAACAAGGTCATTCTGTGATCATGAGAAAGCAAGAAAACGAAAGATCAGTGTAATGATGTCAGAGCATATACAAAAACAAGAACACTTTCCAAAGCACAAAAATGATAAAAACATCTCTATGTTCTGGTGAATATGTGTGATTGCTACTTCTTTACCAATTGCAGTGTTAGCAACAGTACATACCTGGTGCTTTGTATGTAAAAAGTTTTGGATTTTGGGGCCACCCTGGTGGCGCAGTGGGTTAAGCATTGCACTATGAAGCAAAGCACAGCCACTGCAGCATAAGTTCAATCCCCCTCCAGGGACGTGACCCACATGGCACAGCAGACCTCTCATGTCTCGCCTGCTGCTCCCCTAAGCAGTGGATTTCAGTCGATCTGCCTGTTCTGCTCCCCACTCAGTGTCTGCTGGATCCTGTTACCCCCTGACACCTCTGACCTGTACTCCAATTCTTGTATGCATAAATAAATAAATGTTAGAAAAAAATTTAAAAAATAGTTTTGAATTTCAGTTCATGGAGTTACCACTGATTCCTCAGATCATCTAATCCAGAGGAAGACTCCACGTACTTCAACCCTTCTCAGAGTAACCCATCACAACCCAAATTCCTGTAATAAGTTCCTTTCATTGAAGTGTCCCTATAGTGTTCCCCCTTGGTCTTGTCCACTTAGGGAACCAATAAATTTAAACGTCTTCAGTCACAGGCATTTATTTTTTATGGTGATCTTTGACCATAGTACATTGGTTCCTGTGTTACATTAGAATTGCATTTTATTGGCAATTTAGAAAAAGAGTGTTACATAAATTTCATAAACATTTCTCAAGATACTGAGATCAGTGCTTTCAAAAAGCATAGACTTTGACAGTCACATGACTTGAATTTGCAGATGAATTATAGGTATAAGACTGGTGTATATTGGTATGGGTATAAGATGATGTATAGGAGGATGTATAGGATTATGCTGCTCCTCAAGTTGGGAGTGAGATAGGAATTAGATTTTTAATTTTAGGGGGACATGATATATGCCATATTGGTGAATGTCTATGCTAATATTCTTTAGTTTGATATTCTATTTAAATTACTGGGATATTCACAACTGGTTGTTGACTTTCATCCACAGCTACCCTTACCCATTTGCAAAGAACTGAAACAACCAATTTAGAATCATCTAGTTATTTGTAAAGCAGAAAATTAAGTAGAATTACACATTTGTCTTTTAAATTTCTGGTAGCAGGATATCATGGAGCAGGTGAATCTCATCTAATGTAAATTTGGTGTACAACAAAAAGGTTTCTGAGCTTTTTTAGAGGGAGAAGGAAGTTTGATGTGCTGAAAAAGCAAAGGGGACTGGTAAAGTTTGACTTTATTTCTCACTTCCAGAACATTCGGCCTGGATTTGTGGAAATGTTAAGAATGATGAATGAGCTGTAAATAGAAAATTTTTCTGACTGTGAGCCATAAACAGCCATAAATGGATTAGACTGAACAGCTGGGAGCAAGATCATGGGCATTATGCAGGCGCACAGGACCGGCTGTGGATTGTAACTAGCATCCCACCCTATTGATTAGCTGTTCTGTGGACCATAATGAAACTATCATGGTTAATTGCTAGAAAGAGGCACACACCCAGAAACAGGCAAGTTAAGGTGTCAGCCCTCCAGTTTATTGCTCAAAGGCAGCATAATTTGTGTTTCATTACAGTACTTTCACTGTAGATTCTATAGAGCTTAATCAGATAACCCTACCCCCAACCCCTGAACCCTTATGCACAGTCTCTTCTTAGATATCGGAACATTTGATTAGTTTGGTGTCTTCTTGTATGGATGAGTTACTTTTCCAACCAGGACTATTCTGTTATGCAAGCATTTGAAAAGACAAGCCTAGATATTTTTCAGTGCATTGCAGCCTGCGTAATACTGAAATGTGGTTTTCAATATGAGAATATTTATTTCTCCTACCAGGTAAATGTGTTTCCCTTTCATTTTTGGCATATTTTCACTTTATCCAGAAGTTAGAAGAGGTGTAATTCCATGAACCATACAATTATGAAGGGGATATTAGATCTTCTTCATTGCTATTATTTTTACCCAAGAGAAACTGACAAGCGTTACATTACAGGCTCTGTGCTGCTTTGCCATTTAAGACTAGAAGCATATAGGCTGGAGAACATTGTCATTGGTGGTGTCATAATGTGTTGTAGGAATGGGATGTTAATTTTGTGTTTTCTCGTCACTATTCTGTTTCAAAAGTTGATACATCTTTGAGGTTTTATTTTATAGGGTGTATATGTGCTACTGGCTATTTCCATTTACCCTACAATGAAATGCGTATGTATGTGCTGTGATTGTAGAGCAGATATGCGCCATTGACTCTGGAGGAAATGGGTGTTTCCTTCCAACATGAAACATATTGTGAAGAGAACGTATTTCTGTCACACACGTCAACAGCTGCCACATTCTAGAGGTACTTTTCTTTCTCCTACATTTCAGAGGTTTCTTCACATGGCACCATAAAACACTGGATATTTTATCGGTTTCTGTGTGCAGTTGTTGATAAAATCCTTGATCATGTTTTCCTTTGGAACAGGGGATAGAAAAGAAGTTATATGCTAGCAGAGTCGAGTTTTCTGAGCACACCTATAGAGCTTGGCTTATCTGACAACCTGATTTATTGCTCTGACTGTAGTGGTGCTCTACTATCTGTTGCTGTAACTCTCCAGGGGTAAAAATGATGTTCTATATGGTTGGTGACACAGAGATGAGTCTAGCAGACAAGATGTCAGTATGGAGATGGAGGGCTATTGCTCTCCTAGGCAAACAGCAAACCTTCTAAGTTCTCCATGGCCTTTTATTGAGCATGAGAACAATTAACAAGCATATGTTACTCGCTACAAGAAGCATAGCTGAGAAGTACAAGGTTGCATAGTTGCAGTGCCAAGCCCACCTCCATGTAGCTAGCTGTTACTAATATCTAACAGCATTCTGTTCCCTTATTATCTTCTCCTGAGTGTTCTGCCTCGATTCCAAGAGCCGTGTGCAGCTCTTGTCCTAGTGTGACTCCTTTGCAAGTCATGCAAGGTTCTCAACATGACACTCCTCTCTGTCCTTGATTTTTGCTTATGGCTCTTGCAGCCTCTGGCATCCCCCAACAACTTTCACAAATAAACTTTGAATGTGCGCTTAGAAACAGTAACCTGGGGCCTCCCCGGTGGTGCAGTGGATCAAGTCTCAGCACGAGTTCAATCCCTGGCCAGGGAGGTGACCCACCTGGTGCCACAGACCTCTCCTGTATCGCCTGCTAGTCCCCTAAGCAGTGTATTTCAGTCAGTCTGCCTGTTCAAAATATAGTAACGTTTGTTTCTTTCAAAGTTTATTGAGTTGGAATTAGGTGCCAGCAAACATGCATTGATACTAGTTTGCATATTATTAGATTTCATTAACTACTTTCAGTTCAATTTAAGTGTCCCTCCCATATAGAGCTGTTAATGGGTATAGGCACCAGCTACAATTTTTGTCTTAGATTTTGTGAAGTAAAAATGAATGTACTTAGACAATAGGTATGCAGCTCTGAGAACAAAACAGGTGAAACAGCCCCAGGAAACAGAGTTCTTGATGAATTGCATTTTTGGAGTTAGCAGCAATTTTCTGCTAAGAAGGCATTGGAAGATTCACACCCCTAGAATAGGAAGAATTCCCCCTAGACCAAGGAATGCATACTTCTCTAAAATTTCTTTGTCAAACTGCCTCCAATGTGTAGCAACTGGAGTTTTAACTCTCTACCTGAGCAACTCTGTAGTGTGATGTATTGTGGTTCCCCTAAAACAAAAATAAAATTGTTATGCCCAAGTTGTAATTTATAGTACATGTGATGTGACCTCATTTGGAAGTAGGGTCTTTCTAGGTATTATTAAATGAAGGATCTTCAGATGAAAACCAATCTGAATGTAAGGTAGACTTGAAATTCAATCACTGGTAGTCTTATAAGAGAGAAGAGAGGGATATTTTGACATACAAAGAGACAGAGGAAATATTATTGTGAAGACCTACAGGGATTGACTGATGTAGGTACAAATGAGGGATTGCCCAGGATTATCCATGGAAACAGAAGCAAGGAGAGAGGTATGCAATCAGTTCTCAGAGTATTTAGAAGGAAGTATGCCTGGGAACACCTCAGACCTATAGACCGATGAGAGGGTGTATTTCTCCCATTTCATGCCATCAAGTTGTGCTAATTTGTTGTTGCAGCCCATAGGAGAAAACATAAAGTCCCGCTCTTTATTCTAAACAAAGTTTTCTGAGATGTATTGGGTATGAAACAAAAAGATTTACTGCTCTTGGTGAACTGACCCTTATTAGTTTTCTCCAGTGCCAGAGAAATCTGATGACGTTTTCTTAGAGTCTGAACTCCACTCACAATCTAATAATGATATAACTTGACTGAACACAACTTACTACCACAACTATTTTCTTTCCTTTTAACTGTTCTCTCTATCAATTTTAAGATGATAGAGCACCATGTATTCTTGGCATGGTAATAACACCCTTCTGAGCTGTCTTTCCTCATTCATATGTGCTATATACTTTCAGGTGCTTTCCCAGTAACTTTTTAAAAAATAAACACTTCAAGTCTTCAGATATTACAGAAATCCTTTCTCTTAGTGGACTTAATATTCTTAGAACTGGTCAGCCAAGCTCTAATTTTTCTTTTTCATACATGGTATGATTTTTTTTTATAAGAATGTGTGGCTCCCTGGGCTCTTCCTGACTTATCCTTAGAAAGAGGAAAATATAGGTATGGCTATGTCTTCCTTCTCCCCTTTTTGTGGCCCTTCGTATTTGTGTTACCAACAGAGGTCTGGCTTAATTCTCAGAAAAGTTCAGATGTTTGTGTTTGCTCTTCACCTTAAAACATGTTTAGTGTATAACCGTTTGTGTACAAATTTTGGTACGTTCTGGTGAAACGTTGCTGAAGTGAAATGATCTCTCCTGAGTATTCTTTCCACCCTCCCCTTGTAGCCAGGATTGAAATGGTGCCTTAGGTAGCCTTAGCTAATTGTCAGGCCACTAACTTGTAATTTTCCATTTGTAGGGTCAGAGAAAAGTTGTCAGGCTTTTCTGCCTTCCTGCCATTGGTGTAATGATGGACACCTGCGGTCCTGCACGCATGCTTAAGTGGGCATGCGCAAGTGGGCGCACCTGGGCCTAGACACAGGTGTATAAGGGTGGCGTCAGGAGGACGCCAGTAGCAGAACGTAGAGAACAAGAACCAGAACAGGAGAGAGACAGGGGCAGAAGAGAAGCAGCAGCAAAGCAGCCGAGATAGTGAAAATATACTGGGGGCTAGGAGGCCAGACAGCTTCCTGGATCCCCGGCCTCCCTGCCTGCCGTGTACCTGGTCACCTCTGATAATTAAAGTATAAAAAAGCCACCGAGGGCTCCAGGACTCCTCCTCTACACCGTCTGCTTGGAATCATCGAGAACTTGCTCTGTGCCCTTGACGGCACTACACCATCCTTTCACTGAACGTAAGTCCTTCTGGTTTTATTACTTTTATGTAGAGGATGCACTTGTATTCCTTCACCTCCATCATCGAGAGCTATGGGGATAGGTCTGATATGGAGCCACTTCACATAAAATGGTAGAAGTCACTCAAGCACGCTGTGATATTGCCATAAGGGAGATGTGTTCGGGAATTCGGGGAGAGTAGTTTATGCCAAACTAATCAGCATCCATCAGAAGAGAAATATAACAGGTCTGAGTAGTCCTTTCAATCTGCGATGGGAATCTGAAATTTTGAGAGGTATATTTGAGAAGTATATTTGATCAGAATATATAGGACCCTGAAAACCAGTCAGATAATTTTAGTATTATCGTAGAATAAATATCCTCATTTATCTATAGTACTTATCATGACCAGAACTTTGCAAAATAAATGTAGGTACACATATAAAAACAATGTTTAGAGAGGAGGGGCTGGAAAAATAGAACAATGTTTAGAATTGAGATCAAGCAATACCTACTGCTGTTTGCCGTTCCTGCCTGTCCTGCGTTTGCAGTTGTCACCTTGTGTGTCTATGTTGTCATCCATAGATGAGACCACTGTTGGATATGCCCTGCATTGACTTATGTTTTTAAGTTATTTTTTTCTTCTAATTAAAACGTGAGTTGTATTAGGTTTTTGTTTCATTCCTTCGGCTGTCCTCCTTTTGAAGAATGGTTCTGAATAATAAAGTACGTGCCTACTAATTACTTGTTCTTGAATAAATACATATAGTAGGACATAATAGGTAAATTGCTCTTGATTGTTGAATCTTTGTCACCTGAAATAGTATGAAGGTGCTGACAATATTGATGGTAGCCAGAGAGAGTGAAGTCATAGGGGTGCGCTTGAGGTCTTTTGTCCTGTGTTGAGGCAAACAGAACTTATTCCAAGATGACAGTAGAAATGAATAGAGCAAAAGGGGAGAATTCAATTCAGGATCTGTTGTGTAATTCCACTCTATTTTTCTCCAGAATTACCACTACTTTAACCTCGTTTCCCAGCCTGGGGAATATAAAAGGAGGTGCACAGAATTAACTCAGAATCCTTTTCACAATCTTCCTTTCAGCAGGATGCTGGACTGGATGATCTTTTGTGAGTCCTTTTCAGGACTGTGCTGATCTGATGCTGTGATTTTTGCCACCTCTGTCTTCTAAGCAAAGTGTGCTTCCAGTAAGCCAGTAGGATTTCTAAGAGCTTTTCGGACTGAGACAAATAGAATATAACTAAAGCTCAATGAATGTGGTTCTAGCACTGTTGGAACAGGGGCTGTCATACTTGTAAGGCGGACACTCTGAGGCAGTGTGGAGGCATGCTTCCTTTCTTTCTCTCACTAGCGGGCTGGCAGTGGTCAATCGAAGAACAAACAGGATCATTGTGAACAGGGCCAAGACAATAACTGGCGATTTTTCAGGAGGGTCATGAGAAAGCAGCGAGTCTATTTGCAGCTGAGAGTCCTAATGCTGTTAAATCGCTTGCTGTTACTTCCTCAGCTGTTGCCTATTAACATTGAATTGATGAACCAGAGGTAGACAAAGGATTTTTTTTCTGGGATTACAGGTATCTACCTTTGTTTCTACTCAGGAACAGATTCTCACCTTTTGAGAGAATATTTTCTACATGCTACCTAAGTTGGTGATAATTGCTATTAATGGGATCTCTATCATTCTCCCTGGCTTACCTACAGAGCAAAAGAATGAAAGTCTTAAGGAAGTGGAATTAATAACTCCATCGCAATGCATCATAGAGATAAGCCTGTAATTGCAAGGTCAGATGGGCACACATAGATAGATTGTTAGCTGGTTAGAGTATAATGAAAGAGCAGATCTTTTACATAAGTTTATGAATAAAGTTTCTCATAAAGACAGGAGATTGATTATCTCGGAAAAGCTTCCCTCTAAACCTGAGACCATCAGCAATCACAATAATGAAATATTAATAACAAATTTGAGAATCTATCAGGAGTAAATTTCATAACCCACTGTAATGAGGTTCTTGTTTCTAATTTTGGAGGGCAACTAAATAAAATATTACTGAAGCCAGAAACAGAAGGAATGTGTTTTATATTGGGACAAATCAGGATGATTTCATAATAAAGTGTAGATTTTAAGAGGTGGCGTTTGAAAGAGAACAATAGGAATTTCAGGTGTTTCCCTTATATCAGATTTTCCACTGTTTCCCTGTGCAATGTTATTTATTTCCTATGTAGAAATGATTACACCAATTAATCTCATTTTAGGAAAAAATAGTCTTTGTATGTCCTTTTTTTCCCCCTTGTAAGCAAGTGTATAATTATACCTTTATATTACAATAGTTTGAAGAATTATATCTGCTGGTTCCCTAGCAACCATAGGAACTCTAGATTTTTCAGCTGGAGATCAAAACGAAAATCCTTAGCATAGACGTAAAATAAAATGGCTGTCAGTAAAAATAATGTGTGTGGTAATTTTTGATAACTAGATGAAAAAGGAGAAGGATCCCATCGATATTTATGTTTACTTTTTGATCAATCTAAAACCGTGTGGTTGGTACCTATGTCAAATCCAGTTTTTAGCTGCTATTTTTAACTTCCACATTCAGCTTACAGTCTTTGTGCTTATAATTACTCACATTGAGATATCAAGAATGTATCAATACTACATAATTACTTATTTTCCAGGTATCAAATAGCATGCTGTCTCTTTTATAGAAAGCAAAAGAATTTAATTTGTTGCTGCTTTAATATATTTTGGATCTTGTATATCATAACTGTGTCTCCTACAGAGGGCCTAGTTTCACACTGGACATTCTCTGTATCATTTGTGATCAAAAAGTAGTTGGGACTTTTCTAAAATTGGATTGTGGTGATTGTGACACAGTAGTGTCGTATCTTTAAAGGGAGAAATTTTAGGGTATGTGAAGTGCTTCTCAGTAAAACTGTTTTCTCCCCCTCCCCTCCCCCTCCCCCTAATGTTGATAACCAACATATTTTCACATAGTGAGATTTCATACAATGTTTCTCCAGAAATCACAGAGTCACTGTGCAAAGATCAGTTCATCTGAGCCATTAGGTTCACCAACGCTATGGATTGATGAAAGTTAATTGCAATTGTATTGTACACTTCAGTTGGTATAGATAGCACTATAAACTTCCAAGTAAGGCAGATGACCACGGCGAGGATTAGGATTATAGTTGTGACCACAAAACTGAGTAAGATTGTTTTGGACAATAAATAGGTTCAGGATTTGATGGGCCTCTGAATTTTGTCCTGTCCAGTTTAGTTCCTGTAAATGAACTTGTTTCATAAACTCTCCTATTCATACCTAAAATTCCAATTATCATTACTTTCAAAATGTATTTTTAAAAATTTTCATTGATCCTAACTGTCAAATGGTTAATTGAATGAAATCTCACAATTACCAAACGATTGTTGTAGAACGAAATATTTTGTCAATACTTGGTTTTGGGGTTAGGCACTTTGAAGAACATTGAGATAAGTAAAACAGTACTGCCATTAAGTCAAAAATTCCACATGATTTTTTAAAATATATTTATTTGATATTATCACAGTCTTTCATAAGTAGTTACAAACATATTTGTCCACCCCAAAGGTATCTAAGCAAAAACATTTTTTATTAAAATAGTTTATTACTACTACCTAGTACTACTTGACTGCTGGAATTATTCTACTCTGCCAGGGAAATAAAAAACCAGTACACCACAAATGAAGAATGATGAACCACATAAAAAGTACAATTGATGCCAGAGCTCATTCACCTCTTTTGTCCTTCAGATATAATCTCATTCCCATTAGGTTTTATTTCTTTAAGTAAATATACGTTAGGTCCCAAACATTGTATCCCAACATCACCTCTTACATCCCTTTTATCCTTTATCTCTCTGCCCCCCCCACCATCTGAAGCCTTACTTACTAATATGTGCTAGTTTTTATAAGTATTTTACGTTTCTGAATTTTGTGCTGTGTAGTATCCAATATTTGTACTTGTCATTCTGAGTTGCTCTATAGTGCATTCCTTTGAACTCCTTTCATTTTGTTGTATATGTCATCATTTTGTCTCTCCTTATGACTGAAGAGTATTGTTGTGTGGATACTAAATAGTCTTAATCCAGTCCTCTATTATGGGAATTTAGACAGTTTCCATGACCATTGTCCAGTAAGTAATTCTGGAAGAAACACAATAGGGCATATATTTATTTGCAGCTGGTTTTATGTTTCTTGGAAAGATGCTCAAGAGTGGTTTTTCTGGGTTACGCAGTACTTGCTTTTTTTTTTTTTTTAAGGTAAATCCAGTTCACTTTCAAAAATGGCTATACCAATGACATTCCTATCAACAGTATAATACAGGGTTCCTCTTTTTCTGCATCCTCTTCAACTCTTGTTGTTGGGGCTCTTTTTAAAATGTGCCATCCTAGATGATTTCAAAACAAAGCAGAATCAAATAAATACAACATAGGAGATGTTTCAAAGAATGACAGCTGGTTTAAAAGAACAGGAAGAGTTTGATAAGATAAGGAACATTTCTGTTTAATCTTGAGAGATATGTCATATTTTAACATGGAAATTATAAAGGACTTTTCAGATATAGGGAACAACAAAAGCAAAGACCTAACAAATGGTAAAGGAGAGTGGACTCTTTAGATTTAATAGGATATTTATAAATGATTGCTGAATTGACAGTCAGCATATAATATATGCAAGGTAATGTTTTGACACAATCATATAGAAAGAATGTAATGAAATATAAAGTTCTGTGCTTGAATCAAGCCACATGTATAGAGGACTAGATAGCAAGATTTGTCTCTTATTGAAGTCTGTCCTCCTATCCAACTTGTGTTTTAATGGTCTGTCATCTGCTGTTATCAAAGAATGTGATAAATATCTTCTGCTAGTCTGAAAGAAACCAGCTCAAGAATGAAAAGGCAACCTACAGACTGGGAGAAGCTATTTTTACGTATGTCTGACAATGGTTTCATTTCCAAAATTAGCTTACAGAATGTGTTCTTGTTTAAAACTACCTTCATAGAACGTGGTAGAGTATAAATAAATGCACAAATATATTAACATATCTATATGAATGTTATACTGGGAAAATTCTTTAAGTGAACTTTTAAGTGAAGGTGAGGCATATTTATTCTCTTCAACTAGAGCTGTACATACATATCTGTATCAGCTGATGAAATGGAACTTGTAGAGATCTTGTTTTGTTTTAAAAGCAATAAGCAGAAGAGAAAAGCAGTTTGTTTATGCATGCTATTAATACTTAAGGCACCCCCTGAATTAAGTAGCCGAAACAAAAGATACATTTCCACTAACTTGTTCTAGTCATACTACCATTTCCAAAAAAGTGATTTCTACTCCTCTCTACATGGTGTACACAATGCAGTCGAATCCTGGGCACAGGGTTTGTTTTACCCAGTCCTCACCAATCGTTACATTGTAAGTGGCAACAGCTCACCTCAGGATGGCTATACAAGCAAGTGAACAAATCATGTTTTTTGTAGCCTCTGTCTTTAGTAAAAAGATAAAATGAGAATGGTTAATGTTGAGTGACTCACATTTAAAAGAAGCGCTTTTGTGAGTTTATAGTGGGTAGATTGAAACTAACTACATCTGAAATGTCCCTATGGGTATTAACCTTATAAGGGAGTAGGTCGCAGACCAGTGCACAATTAGAAGGTTGTATGTGGTTAAGTGCTCACTGGAGCTCTCCACAAAATATGCTGTTACACAGGAAGGAGATACCTCACTGGAAGGATACAGTCAATTTTTTTGAAGGGACATTTTATCTCCATAAATGATATCATTTGGTAAGCATAGCATGCAATATGTGATGTGACTAGATCGAACAATATAGACAAAGGGAGGCATAAAAATCTAAACACTGCTGTGTAGTCTAGGGCGTTTAGAGATTGATAGAAGGGTACCATGAGGTATGAAGATTAGAGATTTTGATCCATTAAAATCATGAGGAAACGTGAATGCGATCATAAGGAGGTTGGAATTTGAGAGGAAGTAATGAATATTCTTCATCAATCAATAAAAATGACCATTTTAGAAATATGGAGGTTCTTATAGGGATGATTTCAAAGTAATCCTTAGTAATCATTAATTTTTTTTGATTGGCCTTTTGGTGCTAGCTTAGTGAGAGAATAAAATGTAGAAGTCACAGAACGGTATGTTAATCTGTAATATCAGGTGACTATGTTTCTTGATGAAATGCTGCTTTGGAGCTAATAGTCTGGATTTAGAGTGCAAGCTCTTCAGAGATACATCTTGCAACCTTGTAGATTCAAATTTAATATGTATGACCATAAAAGCTCCAAGGAAGGACTCTAAAAAAATCTATAGCGAAAATAGGGATGTATAACCCCAGAGAAATAGAGAAGACTATAAATTTTGAATGCCTGGCCGTCCTGGAGGGAGTTCCTTAGCAATCTTTTGAGGGTTCTAAAAGTGCTTGGTTTTGCCTATAGAATGTGATGGAAAGGGCCCGAAGAGCCTTCTGATAGAAGCTACCTTCTGACCCAGGAGCTGGTCAGCTGGTCAAGCGCTTCGTTTCCAGTAGGTGTGGGTGTGACTCATTATATTTGTCACAGTAATTTTTAGATTGTATAAACAGTGACAACCTTTAGGAAAATACAGATTCTGCACATCAATATATAAAATGGCTATAAGTGGAGCTTTTTAGTTGAAGGTGAGTTTTGAGCTTGTCCACTTTTAGCAAGTGCTCCATGTTCTGAGGAATACAGATGAAACTCAGACAATTAAAAAGCACAAAGGGAAGAAATAATGGTGTTGATCAAGAGAATTTTAACAGTTTGGTCCAGTAGGATAAAACCAAACACGACGGCATATTTCAGTATTGCAGTAAATAGGTAAGCAATTAAGTGAGCAGGAAGAAATGTGTGAGCTACAAGGACCGGAAGGAATGAATAGGAGAAAGTGACTGTTGACTGGAATATAGATTTGTGCGGAGAGGAACAGGAAGCCCTTGTGGCCTGACACCCCACCTTCCCTGTCTCCACGCAGTCCGTTTATGTTCAGTCCCCAGTCTCCCCCTAGCTGCCCCCGTTGATTCTCTGTACTGTAGATGATCATGCACATTTCTTCCGGCTCACTTAATTGCTTACCTATTTACTGCAATACTGAAAATATGCCGACCTCCTTTGACAGCAGGGTCTCTGAAGACTTCTTGGAAATTCAGTTTACTTCAGTTTGTGTCCTTTACCATCTACATCTCGAATCCCACCTCCTCGTAGGACTGGCTTATTGTCTCCTCATTACATCAGTATCTGTTTCCACACCATATTTTGAACATATCTTCTGGTGACTCAGAACCGTTTATCTGTCTCTTGGATCTTGTTACTGTGCATGTATCACCAGATTTCTTCGAAATCTTACTTCATGCCAACTCTTTGATTAGCCCAGAGAAAATACTTAGCACCTTACACATGCGGAGTACATTTAGGAGGAGGCGTTCTTAAAGTGCATTTGTCAGCCAACTAAGGGAACATTTGTTTTCCTTCCTCCTTCATTTTACCTAAACACTTGGGGGCCAGTTTTGATTTGGGGTGATAGATTCCTTTGAGATGCTCTTCCAATCCCACTTCCACTTGTTCAGCAAGGATTTTCACATCTCTGCAGGGGTTGCTGTCTTGCCCTTGAAATTTCCCATGCTCTGGATACAGGGAACTTGGCCCTGGGTCAGAATCCTCACTCTGCAGTAATATGTACTATTAAGCAAATGGCACTGAGCAATGTTCTCTTCCCAATTCAGAATGCTCTCATTTAGGTAAAATTTGAGACTGCTGCTGGCAGTTAGGAGCCAGAATGGCAGAGGGAAATACAATGTAAAAGCAATATGAGTTTGAATGAAATTATGATAAGTGTCAGATGGCACTATTACCAGCATCCCCATAGGCAGGCATTAGGGGAGCTCTGTAATGTAATGTTGGAACAGAATTCCAACAGTGGAAAGAGGAGTGGCATTCCAAACTGAAGTGTGTAACAACATGTTAACTCTTTGAGCTGCTTTGGGGGCCATAACGTGGAATGAGTGTTCATGACTTATATTCTGGTTGGAAAAAGTTCTAGAATGTTATGTATCTCTGGAATAGTAGCTTATCTAGATTTATCATGCATCTATAGTATGTTTTTTCCATTTGAATTTTTAAAAAGGAAGGCATATTAATGTTTTTATTTTGAGTAATGAGAAAATTGAGTGTTTCACACAAATGATTTCCCAGATAACTGAAACTTAGTCATTTGACGTTTGAGCGCTATCCTATCTTACTAAACTGAATGTACTAAATATATAGCTTCCTGATAATTTGGTTTATTGTTATAATCTATTATAGAACATTCTTTTGTGTGTGACTTCATAAAGAAACATTTTCATCTGAAGATTGATGGCTAGAATGGATAACATGATCAAAAACACAGATAATAAAAATTAATATAATATTTTGAGAAAAGTGAACAGTCTTATATAACTAGGGTGTTAGAAATAATTAGCCCTAATATAAATAGAGGATGAAGTATCAGAGAAGGAAACTAGAATAGGGATTAAGAATATGTAATTATTAGGAATATGTAATTATTCAGAGCATTCTCAATTGGGAAGAGAACATTGCTCAGTGCCATTTGCTTAATAGTACATATTACTGCAGTATGTAATATGTAATTAAATCATAAAGACACTGTAAGTCAAAGCAGTGTGAATTTTAACCACTATGCAAATAGTAAATTTTGAAAGGGGATGTGGTATATGTTCTTATGATTATATGCCTATCTTTCTGTCAGAGACTGTGTTCAGCAGTGGCTGGGGAGATGCTTATCACCCCGTAACCTCCTTTAGCCCTATTCCTGAAGACATTTCTCCAATCTAATGTACAATGCTATGCAGTTTCAAGCGTCACCTGTGCAACTGCTGCTTTTCCTGTTCTTTTGTGCCAGCGTGCTGGCTTCCCTCCTGCACCCTGTACACCTCTCTCTCCATATATAAGATTTGTATTCTGTACTTTATATATATTGTTTCATTTTTATTTTGCGATGATCTCATGAAATACTTACTATTATTCTCCCAACTGACTGGGAAAGAAATTGTGGATCAGAGAGGTTTAAGAACTCACCAATCCTCACAGAGCTTGAAAATAGCACAGCCAGTACAAGTCTAGCAAGTCAGCTTGACTCAGTCAGTTCCAACCTGTTGTGCTAGCTCAGGATACAGGTGACAAGGACTTAAATTACGACATTTGCTATAGGGCTGAAGAAGTTTTAAGTTTAAGATTATTTAGGAAAAATGAGTATGCTTTTAAAATATCTAGAAATTCATGAAAGTGTGTCTTTTGTGAACGTGTTATAAACCTTTAGCAATGTCTATTTCTGCATAGAAAGTAGTTGGGAAAATGGTCCCTGAAGTCATTCATTTGAGGTGTTATTAATTTATTGTTATTGATGTATCATTAATTTACAGAACTGAATACGTTTCAGGCTTAGTTTCTTACCACTGCCTCTCTGTAGATCATCCCTCAGCCACCATCCAATGCTCAATTACTGTCCACTACCAACATTGTTCCCCTCTACCTGTTCCCTTATCCTGTGTGCCTGCTGGTTGTCACCATCCTGTGGTCAGATTTCAAGGGTTTGTGTTTTAGTTTTGTTTGCTCATTTTCTTTTCCATAATGAGTGGGAAAAAAAGGGTTTTTGTCTTTTCCCTTCTGATTTAATTTTCTCAGCATAATCCCCCTCCAGATCCATTCATGTTGTGCAAATGACAATTTCATCTTTGTGGAGTAGTATTTCATCGAGTATATGTACAATATATTTGTTCATCTGTTATTGCAGATTGTTTCTGTATCTTGGCTATTCTGAATAGAGCTGCAATAAATTTAAGGGGTACATATACATTTTAGTAATGGTGTTTTCATATTCTTTGGGTAGATACCCAGAAGTGGGATTACTGAAACATATGGTAGTTCTATTTTTTAATGTTTTTAAGAAATACCCATACCGTTTTCCATTGTGGTTACACCGATTTACATTCCCACTGTTAGTGCACTGTTTCCTCCACATCCTTAACAATATTTATTCTTTCTTGACTTTTTGATAATAACTACTCTAATCATTGCTAGGTCAAACTCATTGTGGTTTTCATATTCATTTCCCTAGTGATAAGTGAAGTATATCTTTTCATGTGTCTGTATATCTTCTTTGATGAAATGCTTATTACATCTAGATGTTATATCGAAAGTAATAGTAAGATATAGGATATTTCTGGTTTGACTTAATTTGGAGTGTGAGTGTGTTTCTCTAGGTGTGTTTATAGCAAAGGTTTAAATATAGCCAGTCACTACTATTTTTACTGTGTATACCCAGTAGTAATGACAAATAAATTTTTTATAAAAACTCTCCAGTGATGGGGCCTCCTTGGTGATGCAACAGTTTAACTAAAGCACTATGAAGTAGACCTCAGCCACTGCAGTACAAGTTTGATCTCTGTTGCCAGCAAGGGGGGTGACCCACATGGCCCAGCAGACCTCTCCTGTCTTGCCAAGCTGCTCCCCTCAGCAATGAATTTCAGTTGATCTGCCTGTTCTGCTCCCAGTCATTGTCTGGTGAATCTTCTCACCCCACCACCTCTGTTCTTTACCCCAGTTCTTGTATGTGTAAAATAAATCTTTTTAAAAAAAACTCTCTAGTGTTCAAATAGCTAATTAATTAAATTTGCTACCTAATTCCTATTTGTCTTAGCATGCTATTTTGTGGTTCTTTATTTTCTCATCAAACCTCCCATTTTTCTGTATGCTAGCTTTTTAGAATTCTTTTGGACAGATTTTCTTACTTGAATTGTACATAATCATGTAAATAAATGAGGCTCAGAAGAATTTAATTGCTTGCTCCAAACAGCAGAGATAATTAGTGGTTGGGGCAGACTAGGTGTCATAGTTCTTGACTCCTAATTCAGTATTATCTCTACTAAACCACAGACATCACATTATACCCGGAATGGAGCAAAGTCCATGGACAAGTGCTTGCTCAATATTTATTCAGTGGATGAATTAATAACTAGCAGCTAATATTTGTATTGAATTATCTAAAATTTGATAATAAATTGGTGGTAATTAATGATTCCCAATGTCTGCTCAAAATCAATCCTTTATTTTAATGATACACTAAGGATAACGCAAATGAACCATTGCAGTTAACTTCACTGAGGATAAACTAGAGCTTTATTGATTTTGCAGTAGCTTCCAGGGATCATGGTGGTAGTTTGAGGTCATCCTTTTGATAAAAAGTAATTACATTTGGTTCCATGAGAAGGATTATTTGTGGCGTTGAAAGAAAAACAGCAGATCAGAGGACTTGGGTTCGAATCTTTGCTCTGTAACTCACATACTTTTGGGAAATTGTGAAATTCTCTGAACCCTGATCACTGCATTGATAAACTAAGTATCATATGTATCTAAAAGATTGCTGTGAAAATAAAAAGAAATAATATATGTGGATTTCACTGTGAATAGTAATATGCTATCATATATATGGGGTTGTTTTTTATTTGTTATAATTGCAAGGGAACCATATTACTCCAATCAGAAAGGTTACTATTGCAAAGATGAAGAAGCATCCTTACATTGTGTGCTGACAAATACAAAATTTGAATAGGGACTGAGAATGTTTCTGTCAGGCAGGCATCCCTTATAAAAATTCCTTGTTAGGATGTTACTTGAAATGGATCCACAGTGAAGTGATGGATTGTTTATTTGTGTGAAGATGACCCTTTCCCCAATTTTTTCTCAATTTCTTAATTAAATATGGCATATTTGTTCAAAAACTTATAAAGACATTGACTGTTATCTCTAATTTACATCTATGAAAGTGCACAGCAGTGAGATCCAAGAACTTGTAGAAATGTGTCACCTCTTTAAATTTCCTAGTTGTGTTAGATTTTTTAAATCCAATCTGTCTGAAAACAAACTCATATCTTCTTCCCCAGTTCAACTCCTCTTACTGGCTTCAGTGTGATACAGTATTTAGAAATTGATCAGCTTCATTTTTTTCTTATTTTCTGTTCACCAATATTATTGACTATAATTTCACTGTGTCTTGTATATGTATTGCTTTCTTTTAATAGTCACCATTTCATACCCTCATTATCTCTTTTTATTCATTCTTTATTCATTAGAATCTATCTGATCTTCTTGGCTTTAGGATCTATCACCGCAATGCCTCCTAGACTTCTCTGCATGGATCTAACTAAATCAATGCTGTAGATCACTTCCTATCACACTCAGAACCTTGAGTGACTCCTCTTGCCAGCTGAACATACACTGGCATTTACCACCCCCCACAATCTGCCTGGGCCTTATCTGTCCCATTGATTTCCTAAGGACTTTAGTTGAAAACTTTATCCTCTGTAGACTACATCTTATTTTCTGCTCTCAGTTGCTTCCTGCAAAATTTCACTTGCTGATAAAAGCACCTTTCTTATCCTCATCCAGGAATAACCATCCCATCTTGTAAAGTGCAGCTTAAATTGTTTCAACTTATATATGAGTTTTGAAGTCATATAGTGCAGTTTCAAAATTTGACTATTTCCTCAAGATTAGTTATTTCATAAGCTTTGTGTTACAGGCAAGTCTCCTAACCTCAGTTTCCTAACCTGAAAATGGCCACAGCACTGTGAGGTAGGTACTGGTATACGCAAGAAAGACTGTAAGGCATGAAAGACTTACCACATACTTAGGATCCCACTCAATAAAATATAGCTGTTTTCATTGTCATTACGTCAAACAAATACATAACTCCCCACTGAATTTCTAAACCACTTCATACCACTCTCAGGAGATTTATCTCATGTGGGTTGTAATTTTTTTTTCATAGCTTTCCTTCTTAGAAACGACAAGCTACTTTTGCTTGGGGAACTTTTGTGGTATTTCTATATGAAGTATCTACATACTGGATACTCAATAAATGTTTACTGTATTAATGAAAGATACTGTGAAAATGTGACCATCTCATCTTTTTTAGCTTTTTGAAATTTAGTATTTGCAATAATGACATTGTCTGCAATTAAGTCAGACATATATCCTTGTAAAAGAATGGGGCATAGTTCATCTCTTTTGTATATTGGAAAATGAAGTCATAAAGGCAGTCAAATAACACTGCAATACTTCTCACTAAATGAGCAGTGGTTGAAAATCTGGTCCCCAGGCTAGTGAATATTTTTCTATTATAGTCTTCACTGTGTAGTCACTTTATTAAATTGCTTCTGATTTCACAGAAAACTCTGTCCATATCATGGAATATAAGAGAATTAACATAAAATAGAAACTATTAAGTGAAATATTTTACATAAGTTTGATTCACATACCTTTTCCTTTTCAGTCACCCCGAATTAACAGTTTAGAGAAGTATGCATATCCTGGTTTGAGCATTTTAATTGAGTATTTTCTGAAATGGCTGAAATGGACAAAGAAGGTGTTAAAAATCAGTGCCCTCCTCTTTGTCTCTGCCCA
This sequence comes from Galemys pyrenaicus, assembly GCA_019455555.1. NCBI lineage: Eukaryota > Metazoa > Chordata > Mammalia > Eulipotyphla > Talpidae > Galemys > Galemys pyrenaicus. The sequence goes on from JAGFMF010011467.1 coordinate 403,644, forward strand.
AGCTGTGCATAATGGGGAATGGATGGAGATCACTCCTTGACATGATTACTGACTCTCCAGGCTCAGAGGCAGTGTTGATGATGGTGATTCTGAGAGGCCAGGAAGAGGGGAATTACATGACAAGAGGGTAGAAACATGAGAAGGAAGGTGAATTCCAAAGAATTTTGCCATGTTTCCGAGTACAATTTGATGAGCCATCTTTCAAGTCCCTTTCTATTCTTTGGTATATATAGTCCCTTCAGAGACCAGGTAGAAGAAACTATTTGAATGTTTAAAATTCACAACCATCTTATTAAGGTGCTGTCATTTTTAGTGTAGGAAAAGTAATGATGTTCACATAAGCAGGATTGGGAAACGCAGAAAGGGGGTTGTGTTGAAGGAATGCAGTAACAGGTACTACCCTTATATGAAAAGAGCATGAGGGTGACTTGAATCATGTCTGTTTTCACTCATGTAGAGTTTGAGTCAGTTGTCATTGTCAATGACTATAACCTCATAAATAGACTTATCTGTATGATTCTCTTGGCCTAATGCTCCAGCCACAATGGGTGCCGGATGTTGGTTGCTCACTGCTTGGTCAATTTCACCAGAAAGCACTTTTGTGATCTGAGCTTCTATTGTAACCTAATACAATGGGTTGGATTCTCCCTCAGGAACAGCATCTGCAATCAATGTGTAAACTGGTGGTGTACCCTCCTGTGATAAAATTGATGACAATCATGCTGTGTTCCAGGGAAAACTGAGTGCAACCCCACCCTAGCCTACTAATCTATGGTATTTTGTTTCTTTGCTTCAGTGCTTCTTTACACACAAATTAACCAGGAAATATTGCACCTAAAAAGAAATTAAGCCATTACTGCACATTATAAGCTTTGTAACATGTAAGTTTCAGCTTTTGTTAGGAAGATTAAAATCCTTACAAATGCTAGTGAATGTGATAAGCTCTGTCCCAATCTTTTGTAGGGTATCAAATTACATTTTGAGTATTTGCAGAGCAATTGCTTAAGATTGATGGATAGAACCGATAATCCACAAACGTGACCCAGCACAATACTGTCTTAATTTGCTTTCTGAGGATTAATTTAACTATTTTCTGCTTTCATGGCAGTGAATATACAGTGTGGTACAATTAAGGCCCTGTAAACAAATTCTGAGCTTCTTTAATCCTTGTAAATATCTTGTAAATATCTTAACTTGACCTTTTCTCTAAGTGTCCTTTGGTAGGTTCTAGAAGTTTCCAAAAGAAAGTATGGAAAACCATCGAAGAAGGAAGACTCCATTCCAAATGATAGTTTTTTGGTCACAGTGTTCATTCTGGGAATTCCATTTCTTCGCGGTATTATAAATGCCATTTCAATGTCTTGTCTGTGTTTTCTCCAGTAGAACACAAAGACTAAACTTCCAGAGCTGAAATTTCACTATAATGAAGTATATTATACTAAACCTTTCCATGTTTTAGTGAGACTCAGAAATTTCATCGTAGCAAATGTAAGTAGTAATGATGTGAACAGAAGGAATTCAGTTTTCTAGCTATATTGGCTGTATCTGAGATATCATCTAGGGAACATTTGCTCCCTAGACTTTGCAGCCTTTCTCAGAGCAGAGGCTTGGGGCAGGTCCACACTGAAAAGTTATTGAAACCAGACCCAACCCTTCTCCCCATACATAAACATGAAGAATTTTGCTAACAATTACTAGGGTTTATACATCTTTTGAAGTATAGCCATGAAAGTCCATGTTAAAGAATTTCACTTCAAGAAGAAAGTTAAAAGTAGAGACAGCCTCATTAGAGTCAGAGGTTTTAAAATATTTAAAATACTTGACTGAAATAGAGTTGTTATACTATTGAGATAATGCAGTTAGAGGAGCAAGAACCATATTAGAGTGTCTTCTTTCCCTTGCCCCAGCCCCATGCTTCTTAGTTTAGCAGCCAATGTTCTATTTCAATATTTTAGGACTCTCTTGTTTTATGATCATCCTGTTAATTAGCCTGTGGTTTCTGTAAAATTGTTCCCATAGCATTGGTGGTAGCTATTTGTGGCTGCCTGAAAACCCTGACTTTTATGAAATATTATTACACACAGAAAGATCAACTCAATAAGTACTGCTAATGAATGTTCATGGGGAAACAGAGATGGACACTAGGCATTAATAGAAAGGGGTTCAATATCCCAATCCTGATTTAGCCCAAAGGGACTGAATTAGTGTAACATGCTTTATAAAAACATGTCGTAAGGTGGTATCAAAATGTAAAGCTTCATCCTGGCAGAAAAAAGGAGTTCATTTTTATGAGGATACTGAAATTAATTTTGGGAAGGTTTTGGTCCATTTTCTTCCTTTTCTGAATTTGAAGACGATCTTTGGTAAACGAAGGGGGATGATGAATTCGAATGTAAAATAAGACAAGTAAAAAGTTCAGAAATAAAAATTACTTTAGAATCTAAAATTTAGATAATTCCCTGGACTAGGAGAAAGCTAAAATGTGGGGTGCGAGATGCCCAAGTTGGATCAAAAGAAGGTAGATTTGAATCAAAGGCTGAGGTAAGGCCTAGTGGGATAGTTGTTAGGGAACATGAGAGTGACATCACCATTGTTGCCCCTCAGAATGCTTCTCAACAACCTTCAACATGCCCCTAGATCAACTTCTCTGAACTTGTAGAACAAGTGGATCCCTAGGTTGTCTGAAATAAAGTATATTTTCCTACAGTGTGGCAGTCGGGTATTAAATTAACAAATGTTGCAACAGGGAATTTGTTTATGCTTTTTGCAGCAGATCCCCGTGAAGGACACCATAGTCGTGAAGCAGGATCGCAGGGGATGACTCTGCTACTCGAGACGTTCTTATTCTTTTCATTGAAGTCACACAGGCTAGTAAAAGCGGGTCATGTGACATTAGTATGAGACGTAAGGTCCAGGGGACAAGGGGAGCAAAGTTTTGTGAGGAACAGAGAAGGGGCATTGTGACTATATGTCAAGAGACATTTGCATCACTAAAGTATTTGACGATATTACAGGCAGAGTTATCTCAAGGCGACCCTGGAGATAGTCATGTAATCAGCTCAACTGTGGCCTAGGCATTCCGAGCCCTGCTTTGTGATATGTGCTATTTTCCGTAGGTATTCAGGGAATGATTTCTTGTGGTTTGTAGATAGCAAATAGGTCACAGTTGCTCATGTGAGCTCAGCTCATAAGAACCCACAAAGAAAGCACTATAGACGACATGATAATCTGCATCATGAATCTAAAGATTGCACTGTAAATCTCCCTAGTGACACAGGGGTTAATGTCAGTGCTATCAAGTTATTGGCAGCCACTGCAGCACTAGTTAAATCCCCAGCGAGGGAGGTGACCCACATGGCTCAGCAGACTTTTCCTGCTTCGCCAGTTGTACCCCTCAGCAGTGTATTTCAGTCAGTCTGCCTTTTCTGTTCCCCACTTTCATTCTCCATGCCTCTTGCCTGTACCCCAGTTCTTGTATGCATAAATAAATCTTTTAAAAAATTTAATTAAAAAATTCACTTCAACAATGTTAGATTATATAATCAGTACACCAAAAATGTGATACCTTTGTAGATGAGCAATGAACTAGAAGAACATTAACTTAATAAACCCATGTACAATTAAAAAAAACTAAATGTCTGGGTATAAACTTAATAGAGAAGGTGAAGGATCAGTACAAAGAAAATTATAAGTCATTCCTACAAGAAATAGGAGAAGACGTAATGAAATGGAGAGGTATTCCCTGCCCATGGACCGGAGGAATCAACATTTAGAAAATCGCCATGGTACCCAAAGCAATGTAGAGTTTCAATGCACTTCCAATAAAAATTGCATTATTCAAAGAAATAGAACAAACATTACTGAAATTGATATGGAAGGAAGAAAACACTCTGAGTAGCCAAAGAAATACTGAGTTAAAAATGGAAAGAATAGCTACATTACACTCTCAGACTTAAAATTATTGATATACTATCAAGTGATTAAAACAGCATGGTACTGGGAGAAAAAGAGACACATCACTGGAATGGAACTGAGACCCCAGAAATAAACCCACACCTATGTGGAAAGTTGGCCAATGCGCAAGAGCCAGGAATATACACTGGACTATGGAAAGACTGTTCAGTAAATGTTTCTGGGAAAACTGGACAGATATATGCAGGATAATGAAACTAGACCATCATTGCATCCCATGTACAAAAATAAACTCAATGTGGATAAAGGACATGGAGTTAAAACCTGAAACTCCACAACACATAGAAGAAAATATATTTTGCCTAATAGATCATAAGTTCATAAAGGTAGTGACAGTGAGTAATTGTGCATAATCTTTGTGAAACATAACCCACTGTCTAGAAGGATTTAGGGCCACATACACAAAACTGACAAATGAGTTGGTTTTTCTATATTTTATATTAATAATTTGGTCAAATCAGCTGTAATTTTTTTATAGATTATGCATACAAGAACTGAGGTATAGGCCAGAGTTAAGGGGGGGGGGTGAAAGGATCGACCAGAGACAAAGTAGTGGGGTAGAACAGGCAGATCTACTGAAATACACTGCTGAGGGGGGCCGTGGGTGAGACAAGAGAGGTCTGCTCCGCCATGTGAGTTCGCTCCCTGGCTGGAGATAGCTTCATAGTGCTACTACCCAACCCCTTGTGTCACCAGAGACGCCCCACAAATGAGTTTTTCAAGGATATTATACAACGTTTTGGGTTCAAACATTTATGAGAAACATTTAATTAAACTCAACCCTTATTCCTTAAGTATTAAACCTTTTCACGATGATTGAACATCATCTTGTTGAGTATCAGTTCTGTGTGCATCAGATATGTGTTGTGTGTTGGAGCTTGGTATTTTTTCTTGGCTGTGTTCAGACTGAGCAACTAAGAGTGATACCCCCCAACCCCCACCAGTTCTTTTTACATTTCATAGTTCAAGTTGTGAAGCGGAGGGCACACCTTCTGCATTTTTCCTGGTTACTTCAAATTCCATCAATACCTTTCTGTCTGGCAGAGGTCTAGGATGGCGTGGGCCAGGAAAGAAAATTCTATTCATCTTCTTTTCCTGTCCAGGCAATTATTGACCTTCTTTCAATCCTTCTCTTTGATGGTATTTAACCTTGTCCTCCACATGGTTCGCTGTCTGATTTCTGATTTTTTAACAGGCACTTAGTCCTGCTGCTTCTCAACAACACTTTCGGCACTTCAGAGATTGCCAAGTTAGTTCAGCATTTTCTTAATTTGGACTTTTAACTGCCTTTCTTTTGGATTTTTTGTTTGTAGGAATTGTGGCTTTGCATGCAATTTGAGTAAATTTAATCCAACAAACCAACCCTAAATGCTTGAGTTTGGTCTAGTAAATGAAGCTTTTTTCTTAAGTCCACCTCCGGATTCAAAATAGTCAATTAGGATGAGTTTTTTGCCAATTTTTTTTGAAAGTTAGTTGGTATGTTATTCTGAGTAAAAGAAAGCATATTGAATGTTTCCACATATAAAATAAATATTTGCAGTTAATTTTATTACTTATACCTTTTAAAATGATCTTTTTTTAAACGATAGCAGTAAACTTAAAATTACTATATTTTGAAGTTGAAGTAATGCTCGTTTTTAATATTAGGTTTCAGGTGTACAGCTTTTTAAATCAACATCTGTATATACTGCCTTATTTTTGCTGCCAGATTTTTCCTGCTGGTTTATGAAAATCCATGGGTAAGTGAAATACTTTATTCCTTTAAGATAAATTTGAAATTCACCTGTGGTATGGATGGTGCCCTAAGATTGGCAAATTGTTTTAGTACAGAGATTTACAATTAGAATTCATTATCCAATTTGAATTTATTATTTTAAAATAAAGTAATAGTAGGCATCCATATATTGTATATTTGTAATTTGTTAGGCGCTACTAGATGCTTTATCTGAATTGTATTATTTAATCTTCTCAGTAATCTTAAAAACTGGGTATTGTCATAATCCCCATTTTACAGATATGGAAAGTGGGTGTTTAAATATTTTCAAGGCTATACACCTATAAGTCATTCTATACTTTGCATTAAATATAGATATGTTTATTGCCATGTAGTTAATCGGTCTTCCAATTTGTGAACAGTAACCATTCATTGTGCAGAGATGGATTATATTTTGTCTCCACTCCTTTTGATTTGTTTTTCAATAAGATGTACACATATGTGTGTACATAAGATGTACATACATGTGAATGAACACCTGTTCCTCATTAACATTTCACGATTGCCTCCCTCACTTTAGACCTTGTTCTTTTCACTCACTGACTTTGTCTTGTGGAGGATCTACGGTCTATGCCACAAGATCTTGCACAGTATGGAACTTGGGATATAATTTTTAAATCATCTCTTAAAGTCTGGTCATTCACTGCTCTACCACCAGAAAGTGTGTCCTGCTGTTCTGTGTGTATTCCTTTGATTTTTCATTCTTTGTCTGCACCTTGTTTGACTTTTGTCACCATAAAAAAATGGCTTGACCCAAACATAAGAAATTACATACCTCCTTTTGCCTACTTAGAAGTAAGGATTTTCTAGCTGGACCTCATGTAGAAAGAAGACAAGAAGGGATACTTTCTTCTAAAGGTCTTTCTCTCTCATGAGTGATTATAATTACTTTTGGCTTCATTCTCACCTGTTATAAGTTTATCTTGAAACAATCCAACGAATCGAGTTTAACCACACAGAGAGTGAGCAGAAAATGCTGAAATTGCATGATTACCTTCGTATTATATTTTGCATACAAACTAAGATTAAATCATTTTTATTTAATACTTCAGCATTCAATAATATTTCATAAAGTAGTGACTTTCAAGTTTTTGTCACCTGTAAACAGTTTATAACACTGGTCCTCTAAATTTCACACTACAGAAAGCTGGGCCAGACACATGACACAAGACAAAAACATTTTAATGTGTCTAAAATGAAACTTTTGAATACTATAGAAACTTAAATCGGCATTGTATTGTGAACTTTGAGTGCCTGTTACATGAAGAAGCTAATTGTCTGGAGATTAGAATAGAAGGGCATCAAATCTAAATCTTCATCAATAGCTGACTTAGTCTTGAGCTATCAGCTTTAAAACACTGTTTTGGGATGAAGCAATCTGGTAGACCCTCCAGAGTTAGCATGTGTGAACTGGACCTCAGCCACGGGACAGTGATCTACAGGCTGCTTCTGTGATTTCTGGCACCACACTTAAAAAAAGAAAAAGCAGCAGGTAACCATCATGACTTCTTTGTCTCTTTCAAAATGGGGCTCAGCACAGTATGTTTCATTAAGCCTGCATGTTATTCCAGCTTGTGTCACCAAGACTACCATGTCCACTTCAGAGAAGGTAGTGACTTTATTAATGTAGCTCCTTCAGGAAAACTTAATGAGGCTATCTAGCATGAGTGACATAATAATTTTGCTTACTCATTGGATCAGTATGGGTCGCCCCTTCCCTGTGTGTTACCTGTTAATATGCTTTTTTTATGGGCCTTACTTTCCTTTTAAAGCACATCGGTTAAATTGGAGATGTTATGAGCCCCCCCACGATTCCCCTACTCCCCCCCCGCCCCCGCCATGTTAAAGAAAAACCCAGAAAGGCCATACTGCTAGTAGAGCACATGCCTTGGTGTTTTGTTAGGTGTCATATTATCCTGATAACTGTGGGTGGTGAAAGAGACCTGATGGGGACAGAAAACACATTAGTGAAAAGGGAAAGACATAGACAGACCATAGCCATAGAGCCACAGACATATTTGAACTCAGAATCTGCCTCTGTAACTTAGTCATGACTTTTCTCTTTTCCAGAGATAGGATAAACTTTCTGCTAAATTACAAGTAGGTAAAATGTATGTTCCAAAGTTGCATTCAAAATCTGATCTCTTTTGGGCCATAACTCAAGGAATCTTAATTTTGCCTCAGTTGTTGTCTGTCTTTGTATATATATATGGTTCTTAATTTTCAACCTCTGTCACATATTTTCTTCTCATATACCAGAGTCTCTGTGTCTCTAGAGGTTCTCTCTTAGAATCCCCATTTTGGGGATGCTCATCTGTTTCCAGAATCTATGGAAATACTTAACATGCAGTTCATTCCCCTTTTAACGTCTTCTATTTCAAAGGAGGTTTTCTGAAAATTGAGTGACCCAGAGATTTGGATCTTGTTTGATATAATATCCTAGAGCCAAGATCCTGTAAGTCCAATGAGCAGGCCTATCTATAAAGCTTGTTTTAATTTTAATTGCTTGGGCAGGAGGAGGAGGGATGGATGCTCTCAGGGAATCATTGAACGTCATTCATCATTCAGTCACCAAATATATGTGAAATTGGAGGAAAGTGAAGACAAAGTGAAGAGCATGAGTAAAAACTATTCTTCTTATGGTTTTCATTTCCTGAATAGCTTTTGTGTTTGTTTTTTTTAAAGATGTATTTTTTATGCATACTAGCATTGGGGTACAGGCCAGAGGTGTGGGAGTGAGAAGATTCACCAGATACAGGGGGGAGAAGAACAGGCAGACTGACTGAAGTACACTGCTGAGGGGAGCAGCGGGCAAGGCAAGAGAGGTCTGTTGCACCATGTGGGTCACTCCCCTGGCCAGTGGCAGGGATCGAACTCGTGCTGCAGTGTCTGTGGTTTGCTTCATAGTCCTTGGCTTAACCCACTGCACCACCAGGGAGGCCCCCTGAATAGCTTTTGAAATCTTAAGCCTTTAGAATGTGAAAGTCAAGAATGAGAAAAACAGATGGTCTTGAATTAAAACCACAGCAATCAGGGTTGTGTAAAACAGGGGACAAAACCCTTATGGTAATTCACTATTTTTCAACCCACACAGTAGTTGCTGCCTCCAGTTGGTTCTGTCTTCATGAATATAGCTTGTGCTCATCTAACACATGCTTATCAAGTATCCTGTGGAGAACGGAATGCCTGGAGTAGTGACTAATACAACCAACACGGAATTGTCTTTATTTCCAGAATACAATGTGCCTTGAGGTCTAAAGAAAGCCTAAGAGACAGCATGCTGGCCAATGGCCTTGCAGCTGGCCTAGAATAGGAGAGAGAGGAGCACATGTGGCTGGTTCCTGATAAAATGAATCATGTTAGGCACATTTTCTCACTTTCTCCTGTTTTCTCCTGATTGCTGCTGGAATGTAGAAAAGGAGCAAGATTAAATCAGCAAAACTTGCTAATTTAAGTGTTGAAAATGCCACACCCTTGGAGAAGCAGGTAGAGTATTTCTTTGCTGTATTCTAACAGCTCTTTCTCCAGGTCAGTGGTTTTTAGGTAACTGCTGTTTTACTCCCCAGGGGACTTTGGCAATGTCTTCAGACATTTTTCTGTTTATTGCAATTCAGGGGGAGTGTTACTGATATCTGCTGTGTAGAAACAAGGAATGTTGCTAAATATCCCACAATACGTAAGACAGATGCCCAAGAGAGAAATATCAGCTCTCAAATGTCAATAGTGCTGAATTTGAGAAACTTTGCTCTGGGTGATTTATGCATGAAGTCATCGCGAACACCTAGTGTGCTTCAGGCTCCGCACTAGGTGTGATGGATAAGACAAACATCATACCTGCCCTTGGAGAACTCACAATTGGGAATGCAGAATGTAAATAAGTAGCAATAGGTTCCTTTTATTTATTGCTGGTTATAATAGATTCTTTTATCTCCTGTCATTCACAGTTTCATGCAACATACCGTCATTGAACACATACCAGATACATTTTCAAGGAGGTGATAATTTTTCCAGATAGGACCCCTAATGAAGCTTTGTCTAGTGGGAGACAGACATGGAAATAAACAATTGCCATAGCAGATAATGGCTTTAAATGAGGTATTGCCAAAGTGCTATGGAACTTAACGTTATAAGTATGCAGGCTTCCCTGCAGGTGATATTCCCTGTGAAAACTCCTTGGAGAACAAGTTCTTGCCTCTGGGTACTGAATGAATGTTCTTAGGCCATTGGATAGAATCTGTGAGAGGCATTTCTTTTGAGGGGACTAATATAAAAAAAATCATGGAAGGTGATTATTCATATGCTTTGGTGAAATGGCATGCGTCTTGCCTATGGGTTACCTGAGTGGGAGTGGTTGGGACAAAGTTGAGAGGCAAGGAGGCATGCCTTATAGATATTTTAAGCTCCTTGAGTTTCATCTCAGAGGCAATATGGAGCTGTTGGAACTTGTCAAGTAGTATAAGAGTGTATTCAGATTGCTGCTCTGGGTGGGTAGGGTGTAATAAACAACTCATAGAGCTACCACCACCATGTTTAAACCTTTTTGTGGTATTTCCTTCTCTTCCCAACCAACGTTGTTTTCTGTCACTGATGTTTCATTGTTCTAACATCTTCCAACCCCAATAAGTAGTTGTCACTGACATGAGTTTGCTTCTTAGCATGATATGTGGTTATTCACCATTGATTTGCGTCTCCAGAATTCATAGATTATAGAGCTTGGATAGGAGCTTAGAGGGAAGGCAAAATATGGCTAACATTTAGTTTTTGCTTACTATTTGCCAGTAGTGTTTCCTACCTTATTTCTAACATCTCTCCAGTGCTTAATTCTTATGAAAAGCATGATAAAATTCAAAAAATACCATCAGCTTTCATCATCATCACATCTCATGATTTTTCACAACTCTTAGAAATAGATATTACTATTATCGTTTTAATTTTGCATGTGAAAACTGAGAGCTCAAAGAACTTGTGAAATGATGATGGACTTATATCAGGTACGAAAATGCTTACTGTAGCAAGAAGGGAACAAAAAACATGTAGCAAAACATGTTATGTGTGCTGTGATGCTCTTGAATCCAAGCAATCTTGTCTTTCTTTTGAGGTGAAAGTTTATAATTTAAAATTTTGATTTTACCTGGTTTGGAACATCTGCAGAAAGTGATGGTTGGGACATGCATTTTAATGTCACCCCACGTGGTAGTTAAATATGCTAATCAGTGACTGAAACTTTTGTCTGTGACCCTCAATAAGTACTGCTCTTCTATGAATGATGCACCCACGTTGGTTTTCTTGAGGCTCTTTGAGGCTTGGCCTTGAGGGGAACTAGGAGTTGTGTGGTAAAGCGCATCCTTACTTTCCTCCAAGATGAGAAACCCACTAATGTCCCAACAAAGGTCTGATACAGCCCCCTTCACTTGTCTCCTGCCAGAGCATTTTTACACTTATCCCACTTTTCCTTCATATTTGTACATATATTCTGGCATGGTTCTTGCCATTTATTGCTTTACTGTGGACAGAGAAGAGATGTAGGTTGTACCCTCTTTTGTCATTTCTCCTTTGCTTGCTATTTTTGACAAGGAAGGTCTTTCTTCTTTGGTAATCACTGTTTTATTCCCTGCATTGTTCCTGAATGCTTGGTGGTAGTTTGCAGGCCTCAGCTGCTTATTCGATATTAATAGCTGCATAGCTTACTCAACCTTTATGCCCTATTTAAGGGTAGATGGTTTGCCTAACAGTGTCAGAAGTTCCAATTTTAACATTGTTTGCATAATTTACTCTGCACCAGTTACTATGTTAGTACTTTACAGGCATTATTGTTTCTTAATCGTGGCAACAGTCCTATGATGTAGGTTCAATTATTTATATCGCTTCTCGGCCTTTTGGCTAAGATCAAGTGTATATCCCTTTTTAAATGTGATGGAAGTCAGAGGCATTAGGGGTCATGTCCAAGGTCATTCAGAAAGTTTGACTTTTGAATCTGTTATGAATGGACATAGGAGTATATTTAGCGATGATTGGACTTAATCATTGAACTAATGCTTTCGAGCAGGAAAATCTCTGACTTGTAAGGCTTGACTTTTACAGCTAGAAACTGAGAGAACACATGGGTATGGTGGGATTGATGGCATATTTAATCATTTAGTTTATGGATTGTATTTGAGGAGCTATTAATGGTCTCCATCTTTTGATTTACAGAAACACATCAGAAAACTTAACAGTAACAGGATGTGTTATTGTCTAGAGCGTTTTTTATGAGTAGCATTTTGCCCAACAACCAGGAACAACTGTAGGCTGCACTGAGCTCTGCATCCTCTCACCCCTTCCCTGTGGTAGGAGCCATGTTGTCATCAACCAAAGATTCTGGCTGCCTCACTTTCTGACCAAGTCCTGACCAGTGCGCCAGCCACTTGCTGCACAGGTGAGCCTCCTTCACTGTCCATGGACCTCAGTGGCGCCTGCTCCCCCCCAGGTGTGCTTACTGCAGGATGCTGGATTGCTGGCTTTCTCTCTAGCTGCCTTGCTGGGACTTATATTCCCGGAAATGGCCCCTCTTCCTCCTATCTAGCGCATGTATTGACCCTTTGCTCTTGGTACCTGTGACCTATCATTCTACCCCCAGTTTTTTCAGAACCTTTTCTGCAAACACCCTGGAACCTTGTGGTGTGTGCTTGACTGTGGGTATTGCCATTTCTCTAGAGATGCCGTGTAGACCTTTCTGTAGACCCGGTCTACCATTCATGTTCACCAAGGTTCTACCTCCCGGCAAAATCAAATTGATGTTTGAAAATATATTGGACAAGTGGACAGTCTTCTGCTCCAAAACCATTTATGGACCAAACTACAGAGCTTATTCATTTCCTTTGTCTCCAAAGTTACCCTGGTCTACCTTTCTTTCTCAGATCCTCATGTGGCAGATGGCCAAGTTTCCTAAAGTGGACTCTGTTCATTGAATACATATTCTCTTCTTTAGCACAGTTCTGTGAACCACTTACCTAAAGACTAGGAAGGCTTCCCTGCATCAACAACAATGTAAGGTTGTGGGGAAAAAAATCTCTCTTAAAGCTCAACTGTCTGGTTTATTTTGCAGTTGCAGAAAAAAGTAGATAAATAATCCAGCTTCCTTTCCCTTTCACACAGCGTATTAATACGGCTAGTTAGAACTTCCCCCTTTATGCCATCAACATTGTAAATTCAGTAGCTTAAGTCTCACAGTGATTTTGGTATAAGCCTTTAATCTTAGTAATGATTCCTTGATCAGCTGTGTCCCTTCCAATTCAGAGGTCATTAGAGATCCCTGTTGAGAACTCCCCAGCTGTTCCAGTTCAGTTCATGTATATTTATTTACATGGCTTTTGAACCACATTTGGGTATGCAGGAGCACAGCTCCTTTTAGAGGTTGGTGTTCCAGATCGTTTCCTGAGAGTGCAGCAGAGCTGGGACAAAACCAAACCCAAGGCACAGTGTGTCTGTAGTACTTGAGATGCGACTGGCATCCTGCATTTAACTACCGCAAAGTTAATGGCAGGCCTGTCGGCGCCTCTTTGCTGCTTTCAAAAAGGCCAATTGGAAACAAAAAGCTATTTTCCAGGTAGGGTATCATTTTGTTGGCAAAGACAGGACATTTAGACGAGGAAATCAAAATGATCCACTAAAAAGTAAAAAATTCAGTCAAACTGTTGATTTGGCATCACTGAGACCAGCATACAATAAACTAACTTGAAGTGTCAGGCTAAAAGTGCTTTCATGTATAGACTTGAGTAACAAATCTTCATAGTGATCAGTTTCATGTCATAGCTGCTAATTGCACAGAAATACCCATTTTGGAAAAACTTGCAGCGTCAGATGGCACCCGGAAAGGTTTTAATGATTAACACTCTTTTAGGAGTTTTAAGGTGGGCAGCCATGAACATCTAGAGGTAAAAAAGGACATTGGCTATTAAAATCTGGCTCAGTCTCCTCATTTTACAGAGGACCAAAGTGAGTGAACTAAAAAAGGGAAACTGCTTGCTGAAATTCACACAGCAGGTTAGTGGCGGTCAACAGGAGCCTCAGGCAGCGGGTTAGACTACTGGGGCATCGCTCCCCCATTTTTAAACTATACCTAGGTTGGTGGCATATTCCACATAGTTACCCTGAGTTAGGGTGGTGGTGCAGTGGTTTTAAGAGCAACGCATTGAAGTGCAACAGTCATGGAAGAGTTACAGGCTGTGCCCAACAGCTCTGTGCACATAAATTAGTGGATCTTCCTGACACTCAGTTTCTTTCCTCGTGAAATAAGAATGGAGGAGACCCACCTCGAAGCGTACTTCTGGGATTCAGTGCAGTCACATCTGTACTGTAAACTGCCCGGTGACACACACACTTGCCCACCAGATCCCTGCTGCAGCTTTTGTCATTGCTATCTTCATATAAATAGAAACTTCTTCCCTTTTTTACTAGAAGACTTTTAATTTTATTAAATGTTGGACTGGGGGTGAGTCAGAAGTAGGCAAATATCTTCAAGCCTCTCTCAGTTGAGGCTAAAACCTTAATGATGGCAAAACTGCTTTGTGATTGTGTCGTGTTACAGGCAAGAAATATAATTTGAATCACAACGATTCTATTTAGGACATTCTTCTTGAACACCCTTGCATAAAGGAAGGGACATCTGTACAGCAGTAACAACACACAAAAGCACTTTTGTGTAAACGGTGTTGTCTGGTAAAGTAGAAAGAACGTACATAGTCTTAGCCCCCACCTGGGTAGCAAATATCAGAATATTTCTTGAACAAAGGCTAGTAAGCATGAGGAATGTCATGTTTGATCATTAGGTAGTTCGGCTGGAGAAAAAATAACATCCACCAAGACTGCCAGGGTTGTCAGCTGCTGCGTGCAGTGCTTGCAGAATTGGGGTCCTTTCATTTGCTTTTTTCAGATCTCACTTGAACTTCCTTCAGTTATCCACAGAATGACCTCAGGGATGCCAGGCTGGATTTTATCTCATCTCTTTCCATTAGCTCCCCTATCCTGCCACCAGCTTTTCTTTACTTTAGTGATCAATACTGAGACCTCTTTCTATGAAAAATAACAAAGGCCTCAGCATTGCCATTCTTGTAGTGACTTGTGCTGGCTCAGCCCCAGGCCAAGAAGTCAAGAGTTGTGGCTGTTGATGTGATTACAGCTCTGGGAAGGAAAGCTTCTCTTACGACTATTAGATTAGGAATTAGTTGCCTTGACTAGTCTGGAATCTGAGTACAAGTCTGAATAATTGATCACGAAGGCAGGGATTGAGATATTTGTGGAACTGAACATATTGCATTGAAGTTCTATAGCCATTGAATCCCTTGTGGCAGTAACTAAGCAATTCATTAACATTGGATTTGGGAAGTATGCTATGGTTATTCTTCTAAGGCTGTGAAAACAAAAGTGGGCCTTTTGAAAAAAATGAAGTTTTATTGGTGTGGCCTTGGTTAGCAGCCTCATGCACATTCTGGGATTGTTGCTTCCCATTTTCGTATGTGTATATGCCTTACTATCAAACTTCTGGTGCCATTCCAGCTATCAAATTAATGTTTCCCCCTTTCCTTTCACTCTCCTGCTCTTCCTTTCACTCAGGTAACCAAAATTTTCACACAGTATGTGAGATATTTTTGTTATATTTTGTTAGTTCATTTTCTTTGGTTATATATTTTACATATGAGAGAAACTATTAAAAATGATGTTAAACTTACTTTGCTCATCATAATACCTTGTAGTTTCATCCATGTTATCACAGATGTAAAGATTTCATCTTTTCGAAGACCTGAATTATATTCCCTTGAGGATATATACAACTTTTTATCAAGTTAGCTGTTTATACCAAGTGATTCTGAGACAGACTTTACCAATAACCCAATAAGAGTGATGCCATGGGATTGATAAGCAATAAGTCTCAGTTCACAGGGAACAGGGCCCCTTGGGAATGGGCGCTTAAACATTTTTATTAGCAGGGGAGGGGATCAGATTTGTATAGGAGTCTTTTGTAGTATGCCCTGATGGTTAGGACAAAGGTGAAGTTTGAGGACATTGTGATGGTGTAGAAATCAACTTACAGCGACTGTTATAAAAAGTAATTCCCACATTTCATTGGCATAACACATTCAAAGTATCGCTTTTCTCATATTTCTGTTCAGTGTAGCATCACAGAGAATTCTGCTCTCCGCAGTAATCAGAGTCTCAGCCAGTTTCTACCTGTTGACTCTGCTATCTTCTAGGCCATCAGCTTTCGCTGGATCCTTCTGCCATCTGAATGAGGGGAAAAAGAAGGTATGTCCACTGGTAACTTTTTTGGCCCAGAGGTTATCCAAATCAGTGCTGAGAATTTGTTACATATTCTCATATAGATTGTGTAGGGGTTTGTAAGTAGTATACTGAGGAAGCAGAATAAACATTTATTTCCATGGGCACACAGCATTGTTTCTGTCAGAGAAGAAAACAGATGGTAGGGAGAAGGCGGAGTGAAGAAGGTGACAAAGGGTATCCTATAGTAACCATTACTTGATTCCATTCTGTTTGTACTTCAAGGCCTGAGAGAGTGCGTGCAATTGAGGGCCTCAATGTTACACGACTCCGGGCCGTGCCATTCCCATTGTGGTTGATATAAATGGCCTCTTCTGGAGCACAAACATATGTCTCTGTCTTCAAGAAATGATGAGAGTTTGTGTGGGATTCTTGGGCAATATAGATTCTCAAAGCAAAACCCTTGAACTTCTTCAAAGATTAAACTAGAAAGCAGAATACAAAGAGGCAGCAAGCACTAGTGCTATAGTGACAGGATTGGATTTAAGACCTGTGAGACAGATGGTGGTGTGTTTTCTTAGAAGCAAACCAGGAAACAACAGATTTGCTAACAAATTTTAACTGTCTTCATTCGTCTAACGCCCCACATGAGCAACACAAGGCGCTCAGAAGCATAATGCTTCCGGAATAGAGCTTCTCTCAAATGTTTTCCTTCCCACCTATTCACAGAGAGGAGAGGACTGCAGAAGTATTAATGAAATAATTCCACTGCTAATTTTTTTTCAAATTCTGACCATCCCTCTGTTTTCAGAGCCAGTGGAATTGATCATGTCTGTTATGGAAGAACATGAGCAGAGCATAGGACAATTTTTAAATTAGTTTGATGTACTTGCTGAGGGTGCTGAGAATTGTTTTTGTTCTGAATCCACACTCAGAAATGTAAGAGTAGGAATTTCAGGTATCTTGTCATATTTTAGAAAAAAATTTCATCCATTAGAATGACTGCAATGCCAGTGGAATATTTAAGTTAAATGTTTACCATAGGACAACAAAAGAACATAGAAGCACAACTTATGCATATTCATTTTTTCCCTGATTCATCTTTACTCTAGGGCATCATCTAAAGCTGCCATATATTTGGTACCACTGGGTGCTAGTACGTTACATGTGCCCCCTGGCTTGTCATGAAGAAAAGGCACTGTCATGCCTCTTGACTCACAATGAAAGATCCCCAGCCATTGTTTTCCCTGCATTCCTTTCAATGAGTAGACTGACTACAGCAATGTCGAAGATTGGTTTCTCAGATACTCAGGCTTGAAAATTCAATGATCAGCTCATTTCCCTTCATAATCTTGTAGCAGAATATTTAGGAAACAGTGTATATGGTGATAAAGCAGCTTGTGGGGACTGGAAAAGTGAGTGGGTAGCTTGGTGGGTACTTCAAGAAATGCCCATGGGTAGACTTGACCTATCACAACGTGGTCCAACTACTGTCTTTTTTTTTCATCATGACTGCTTCCCCAAAGTTCTTAGTGCCTTTAGTGTCTACTTTTAAATCCATTCTATACAAGACTGTTCAATTTACTTTCTCAAAGCACAGTTCTTCTCTTGTCATTCCTCTGCTCAAAAACTTACTATTTCTAAAATAATAAAGTCAAATTCCTTAACTACATGCCTAAGTCTCTCCATGCTTGAACTTATAACTGCCTTTTCAGTTTTATCTTCCTACCAATTGTAATAACAAAGTGAAATCTCATCATAATATACCAGAACATTTTACCTAGGGACCTTTGCTCTTCTCGACTGCTCTAGAATACTTCGCTCTCTCTCTCCTCTCTTATCATTTCCCATGAAATCTATTGATTGTTCAGTTGCAGTTAGAATTTTATCCAATCTTTGAAATCTCCCTGCCTCCAAGTGGGAAGAAATTACTGAATGTGTATCCAAAGCTTATTGCTGGTAGTCATATTCAGCATTTATGTTATTCTTTCTGAACTGTAAGTTTGTTATTTACAAGTCTGTCACCACTAGCTTGTGAGAGATCCTCAGATAAGGGCTGTTTCTTTTTCATCTCTGTATCTTCCGCAGCACACGGCACAGTGCCTGTGGAGAGGAGTATGTGATGAATGCTTGGTAACTTAACTGATAGAGCCCCTTGGTTTCACTCTGTGATACAAGTGGTGACAGCTTGCTTATTTTGGCCAGCAACCACATTTCGCCAGGGGCTGGAGCTGGAGGGTAAAACCTACTTCCTTCCTGTATGGAAGCAATTAGCCTGAAAAGTTGCTGAATGCTTAACCTTTATCATGCAGCTATCAGATACTGATTTTTATAAAGTTACTGTAAGAACAGTTTAGTGTGTGAAGGGAACGTTTGGGGAAAAAATTTAATCAAAGTACATTTCCAACACTGTCTAGGGGAGAGGTCCAGAATACGCAATAGTAGACCACATATACAGCTTCTGGGATTGTTACTGTACAGATTAACCTTGTTACCGCTTAGGCTTCATTTCATTTCTGTCTTCATTTCTACTGTAGTCCTAAGGAGGAGATATATTTTATGCTTTTTATCTGTGAGGTACGCCCAATACAAGCAGTTCTATTACTTATATCTAGTTTGGGAGAGAGAATATATACCTAAGGAGATAGATTCTTCTTTATATAAGAGTTCAGAAAAGATTCCAAAGTCACACAGCACCTTCCTAGCTGGATGATCCTGGAAAAGTTATTTTGCTTCTTAGGGATTCATAATGTTTATCTGTCAAAGGAGACAATAATACAATTATATTAATGTGTTGTTGTCAGGGTTTAAATGAGTTGTTATACAGAAAGCATTTAGTAAGTGCTGAAAATGTCACTTGTCATTATCACACAGTAGCACAGCACAACATAAGATAATATGGCCTGGTGTAATGAACAAATGCTGGGGTGTCAGAGCTCTGGATTTTTGTCCTGATGACATTTATTCACCTTTGGCAAACATGTATATCCTCTTTGATTCCTGGTTTCCTAAGTATGAACTGAAGCATAGAACTAAATAATATCTAAAGTTACTTCCAGCTCTAAAATGCTAGTGTTCAATATTGAATACAACATCTTCCCCAGTAGATGGTTTATTAAAAAGAAAAAAAAATGGAAAGAATGTAATTCATATCTGCCAAGAGAGATGTTTTTCCTCTTCCCCTTTCATTGGCTTCTGATAATCAGAACAAAAAAAAAATCAAATGTGTAGCAGGTCCCTTTTGTGTCTCTTATCTTGATTTTTCCATCTGTCTTCCCATTGCCACTTCACCAGTGCTAAAGAAAATGAAAGCCCTCAAAAATAGGGATCCTTAAAGGCCACTGGTTGCAAAACAGCAGAGGTGATTGTCTCATGCAGACATCCAGCCCAGTGCAGCTTTATTTGGAGATCATTTCATGTAATTAAAAATGCAGTCTGTCTATGGAGATAGCAATCTTCTTTGTGCAGAGAAAGCTTTTATTAACTAACCCATTAATTGATATGAAATTTTTAAATAACTTTCTTTTTGAGGCCTGTGAAACAAGATTGAAGTGAGCTTGAATGCAGTTGCCATTTACCAAAAATTTAATAACATCCAGTTATCAGCCCTGATGAGAGAGACATGCTCATCTCAATGATTCCCAAGTCTTATTTTTAATTTAGTTAGTACTTTGACAACTTTTTTCCTTCCACAATATCCATACCCCACAGTAAAGGAGATGTACGATTCCCTAGTATTCACTGCACCTTGACATTCTAAACTAGACTCATGTACTTGGGACCTCTTGTCATTGCACAAAGGCTTATATAGTCTCTGTAGTTTGGCATAGGTCAAGTTGCCCTGTACAGCATGGTCAGGGGACTCGGAGTGACCAGCCTAGAAAGTAGGGATGTGACCTTTGATTCAGTATATTTTTAACCTTAAAGTTAGTATGGTGGGAAACTATTATTATACTGTTTTGTAGGTGAAAATTGGTCAACAATGACAAATTTCATGTAAATTGACCCAGTAACAGGTTTAGAGTTAGCTGCACACCGTTGGCTAATTGTCAGAGAAATGTTCATTCGTGATTTTAATCTCTAATCTTTGGCACCATGGACAGACTTAAAGACAGGTTTCAATGTAGTCTTTATACATAAGAGTTATATGCATTTATGTAATGTGCCTTTTTTTCTCCACTTTCTTATTTTATTCTTCCTTTCATTTTCTGTTTTGCTCCTTTTCTTTTTTCTCCATTTTTGTGTCATTCTCTGTTGGTATTCTTTCTATGATTCTTTTACCAGGTAAGAGTGGACATTGCAATTCTGCTTTCAACAATGACTTCTTTAGATTCTGGGTAAGATACTCTCTTTGTGCTATATATTATCCATCTGTAGACTTGAATAATCATACATATGTCATCAGGTTGTTTAAAGGGTATGCTAGTATGCACTAAGTCTTTAGTTCTATGCCTAATACATAGTAAATATACATAGCAAACCAATTCGTTTTTCCATTATTCTCTTTTCATTCTTCCTCTCATGTTTTATTTCTCCCTTACATTTTCTTCCTTTTCTCTGCCTCTCACCCTCATCAGTATTGAACTCCACTCTTCAGTATTGCTAGTTCCTGGCTATAGGCACTTGACTGCTATAGGCAGTCACTTGACAGTTTGGACTCTGCAATGCCAACTCGTGTTTTTTTTCTCCTCTAGCTCTTCCTCCATCTGGAAATTAGAGTGGTTTCTCTAAAATGTATATATAGCTATGAAATGCCCTGTTAAAAAGCTGCCGTTAGTGTGCAGTCATAATTCCTCATCATGGGATAAAGGTCCATCCACAATATGGCTCCTATCATCAATAAAACTTCATCTCTGCTTCTGAAACACTATGGAAAAATAGGTTACAACAGAGGTAGTTATACCCTCAGCACACCCTTGTCTGCTTTCTCTAAGCCATAGGGCATCTTCTCTCATGCAACTCTCTAGCAAACGCTTCTGCTGTCATCAAAATCTAGTCACTATCCTTTCCCAACTCCCTTACCCAAATTTGATTTTTCTTTCCCTTTTGATTGCATCTAGTTTTGTTCAGATTACTTTTACAGTGCCCATTGCAGTCTTATTATGGGTCTTTCCAAACAGACCATGAGTCCCTAGGGAGAAAGCTTTGTTTTGCTCTTCTTTATTATTTCTGAGCCCTATAACTTAGCCTGCCACTCAACAAATAAACATACTCTATTTCTGAAAGCAGTCTGGAAAAGATTTATGTTTAGAATTTATTTCCACATAGCTGATATGACTATGTCAATTGTGATGTCTTTGCCCAATTGAAGACAATGCTACAAAAATTAAATAACTGCCCTTACTGAACATCTTCGAAAATGGGCATGTGATTCTAGTGTGTGAATATATATATACACACACACAGAGGGGGGGGACCTTGCTATTAGAAGACCAGGGATAGGTAAAGATTACCCTTTAAATCCCTTTTTAGCATTCTGTTTCTATTTTAACAAGCCAAAGGGTTAGTATATCTTGGGAAGTGCTTAGAAATGTTCACCCATTATTCTTCTGACTGCTTTTCCAGTGGAAGTTTTCTGATAATAGGATAAAGGTTAAGAACCTTCTGTATTAGTCATTGGGAGGAGGGCATGAGTGAGGGATCGTACTTTGCATTCCAGTTTTGCTCACATATTGGCCTGCCTCCCAGACTTGAAGGGCTGACCTTTTGCTTTTTGGTTTTAAATCTGGACCATTACCTGGCTGGCTTGCAAGCAATTTTCCAGTGGAAATTAAATTTAATCTTCAGTCCATTAGGAGTTATGGAAACAATTCTAAGTGAAAGAACGCTGCAAAGCTTTGGATCAACAAATTTCGAAGCTGACCTATATAGCGATCTCTGGATTCAAAAGTAAGAGTAGGATCTAGATATGGGGTTGGGAGTCTGTCAATAGTATCACTGGAAGGTATTAAATTGTTATTAGTAATTGTAGGAAGTAACAAAAACGGGGAGGTAGCAGGGACAACGATTTCTCCATTTGTTTAGAAGAGATTACATAATACACCTGGATGTCTGAACATGGAGAATCTAAATGAGAGAAAGAGAAATAGGTATGTTTATATACTAACCAAGGGACATTGTGAGGGGGATAGATGAGAAATAAGGACATGGAAATGAACAGGTGTAGCTGGCCTATCAAGACTCTTGCTTTCAAATTTAACATCAAGATATATTCTCCAAATTCAAATAAGATGTCTCCAAGAATCTTAGGATCCTCGGCATTCTTAAAGGACATGTTTTCCCGAAAGGAAAGGAGAGTTTGGTAGAGTCAGTGAGAAAGTACTGATTTTGAAAAAGAGCCCATGTCATCTGACAATGACACTAAACAGGTCAAGCAAATGTTTGCTGAAATGACGACATCGAGGAATGGCCAGGTCAAGGCAGAGACTCTACTCTATTAATAACTGTGCTTTCATGGGCAAGTTACTTCCTGTCTCCATTTTGTTCTCGCCTTTGAAAATAAAAAAAAAACAAAAACATTAAACTCTGGCTGATGTGCCACAAGACTGATTGTGACAATCAGTTGAACTGGCATTCAGAATTATGATTGCAGGCTTGTGGCAGGTTTGGGGGATCACAATTCCAGATGTTAGCTCTGTCACCAGTATCTAGAAGTGATGCTTTTAATCCAGAAATTTACCAAAGGATTGTCAGAGACAGACCCTGTAATGATAGCTTCAATCTCTCCATTTGTAGATTTACAACATTACCAATGATGTGTATGTTTTTTTTTTTGAATGTTGAAATGGTAAAGCTATACAATTGTTACAGTATTGGTTTCATATCATCCTGCAGCTCAAAGGTTAAGACTGTGTTCTCTGTGCACATTTTGCCTGGTTTCAGGGGAAATAAAAGAAACATAAAACAGCTCTGGTCTTAAAGCTGTGCTAATCCCAAGAACTAAAGTCATTACAAGCGGAGATCATACATTGAACTGCCAGCAGTTAGTAGGGGTCTGGAGATGCTTGCAGAACAATGAATGGGATGTCTGTCCTGTGCACATAAAAAAAAAATGGAATGGCATATCTCGGGCCTTGGGTGCAACCTTCTTTTAGTTTTTCTGTAGAATTCAAGATAGATTTGTGCTGCAGCCACTCTTAAAATCTCACTTTTAGTCGAGGCCTCTCTAATGAGTGATCCACTGAATTGATGTAGGGCACTGTCTCTGACAGGGGTTAGACCTCTAGTTGTATCCATTGGGAAAGTTTGTCTCTGTGTGTGAGGCTTCTGTTTTAGCTTCATTGACTTTGGTGACGGAATCAACCCAAATGAATGAAATAATTGAGTTCGAACGTTTTTCTTTGTAAATACCTAAACGGTATGCATCAATAGATACAGTGTCACAGTTCTTCAGTGTCTACAACCACACTCACACATGTGCTTCTGTTTGTTTATTGCTACAATGTTAAGTGTCATCACATGGTGCTTGGGAAATTATTAGGTTTGGGAATATGAGAAAACAGAAATTAAGAAATTGGAGGCAAAGGTACAATGGAGGGTAGATATTTCAGTTTTACAATATTTTTACCCATGTTCCATATATGTATATATAAGGATTTATTTATTTCTGCATACAAAAGCTGAGGTGCAGGTGAGAGGATTCACCAGAGACAGAGTGAGAAGCAGAACAGGCAGACCCACTGAAATGCACTGCTGAAGGGGGCCGTGGGTGAGACAAGAGAGGTCTGCTGTGTCATGTGTGTGAGCACCCTGGCTGGGATTGATCTAGTGCTGCAGTGACTGGTGATAGCTTCATAGTGCTGAGGCTTAACCCCTTGTGCCGCCAGGGAGGCCCCCAATGTTCCATATATTAACAGATATGAGTCAACATGGATATTGCAGTAAATCATAGGAATATTTTGGTGATATTTTCTTTAGGAATTGGTTTCGCCAACTTAGGTGTAAGTAAACTTGGAATTTTCTGACTATTCAGGCATTTTTTTGTTTGCATATATATCCTGGGCTCATTTTGGTATCAAAAGTGTGTTACAGAGGAACACTCAAAGATGCTTAACTGGAATCTTGTTAAACATTGAAGACTGTGCACTCAGACTATGTATACTGCGTGCATATGTGGCTTTTAATGTGATTGGATAACCTCATTGAAACCATCGGACTACTTCATTCTTAATTGTGTCTGTTAGGGTCAGCCCTACGAATTTGGTTCTCAAGTACATAAAAATCTCCCCATCTCTTGGAAACCCATGAAAATGTTACTGGTTAAGGAAGGCCCAGAGCAGGGCTCAGGAGTCATGTGTATTCACATGAGACATGTCTTTAGATAGATTGGGGTCCTTAGGGAATATGGAACGTCTCCAATCTCATGGATGGATTTTCTAAAGGAATTGAAGTCCCACCCTAGTTCAGTGGCATTTAACTGACTGGTGACAGAAATGATTTCCATGACTGCAAGAGTGAGAGTGTTTTGAAGTGCAAAAACCTTTTCTTAATATTTTATTATCTTTAGAACATTCAATATGAGCTCTGTCCTGTTAAATTCATAACTATACAATAGAGTGGTATTTTCTATGGAGAGAGTGTTTCACAGCAGGTCACACTGCCTATTGTTATTTAACTGAAACTTCATGTCCACTAATTAGTAGCTCTCCATTTTCTGCACCCTCAAGCCCATAGCAATTCCCATTTTACCCCATCATTATGTGAATTTGTTTACTTTAGATATCTCACATATGTGGAATCATATCATATTTGTCTTTCTGTGACTGGCATATTTCACTTAGCATAATGTACTCAAAATTCATCCTTGTCACATTTTACCGAATTCGTTGCTTTTTTAAAAAAACTGAATACTATTACACTATGTATATATAGAAAATTTTCTTTAGGCATTCATCTGTCGATATATGGGAGTGCTAAAATCTCTTTGAGATTTCAGTTTTAATTCTATCTGATAAATTTCCAAAGAGATTCTGGCATATAGGGTAGTTCTATTTTTATTTTGAGGAAACTTCATAATGTTTTCCACATCATCTGTACTATTTTGCATTCCTACCAATAGTGTACAAGAATCCTTGATAGGTATGAGATGATAATGTGGTTTTGATTTGCTTTTTCTCTGGATGATTAATAACATTAAAAAATTTTCAATTATCTGCTGGCCTTTTATATTTCTTCTTTGGATAAATATCTGTTCATATTCTTTGCCCAATGCTTAATTGGATGTTTGGGGGTAGTAGTACGAGTTCCTTAAATATTTTATAGGTGATCGCCTTACCGAATTTGTTTTTTGCAAATATTTTCTCCATCAGGTGGATAGGTTGCCTTTTTATTCTCTGGATTGTCTCCTTTGTTGTACAGAAAGTTCTTAATTCGAAGTAGTCATAATTGCTTTTTTGGGTTGTTTTTGCCTATAATTTTAATGCCTGATCAATCAAATCATTGTTAAAACCAACACCATGAAATTTTACGTTATGTTTTCTTATAGGAGTTTTAGGATTTTGGGCCTCTGTTTGAATTTTTTTTTTAAAGATTTATTTATTTATGCTCACAAGCACTGGGGTACAGGCCAGAGGTGTGGGGGGTGAGAGGATTCACCACAGAGAGCGGGGAGCAGAACAGGCAGATCAACAGAAGTACACTGCTGAGGGGAGCAGCGGGCGAGGCAGGAGAGGTCTGCTGCGCCATGTGGGTCCCCTCCCCGGCCAGCAGCAGGGATTGAACTCGTGCTGCAGTGACTGCGGTTTGCTTCACAGTGCATTGCTTAACCCACTGCGCCACCAGGGAGTCTGTTTGAATTTTTAATCCATGTTGAGTTGACCTTTGTTAATGGTGTAAGTATTCAGTTTCATAATTTTACAAGTGAATATCCACTGTTCTCCACATCATTTGTTGAAGAGACTATTTGGTTCCTATTGTGTATTCTTGACAACCTTTTTAAAGATGTGATGATTATACACATGGATTTATTTAAGTTACAATGGCCTACATGTCCACTTTTGTGCCAAAACAATACTGTTTTCACTACTGTAGCCTTGCCATATAATTTGAAATAAAAAAAAGTCCCCACTTTTATTATTTTATTTTTTAAAGATTTATTTACTTATGCATACAAGAATTGGGGTATAGGCTAGAGGTATGGGGGCGGTGAGAAGATGCACCAGAGACAGTGGGGAGCAGAACAGGCAGATGGACTGAAATACACCTCTGAGGGGAGCAGTGGGCTAGGAAGGAGAGGTCTGCTGCACCATGTGGGTCCCCTCTCAAGCAGGTGGCAGGGATCGAACTCTTGCTGCAGTGGCTGAGGTTTGCTTCATAGTGTGTTGCTTAACCCACTGCGCCACCAGGGAGGCCCTATTCTTTTTTTTTATATTTGTTTATTTATTTATGCACACAAGCACAAGGGTACAGGTCAGAGGTGTGGGGGGTAGGTGAGAGAATTCACCAGAGACAGAGTGTATGTCCCCACTTTTATTCTTTTTAAAGATTGATTTGGATATTTATGGTCTTTTATGATTTCACATAAATTTCAGAATTGTTTTTCTATTTCTATAAAACTTCCTTTTGGAAATTTTGTGGTGATTGCTTTGAATCTATAGATTATTTTGGATATCCTTTATACGTTTTTACCAACATTAATTCTTTGAATCCAGGTTGTCTTCCATTTGTTTGTGTCCATTTTTCATCAAAGAATTATAATATGAATAGATCTACAACTAGTACAGAGATTGGATAACGATCAAAAATTTTCTAATAGAGTAAAAATTAGGCCAGATGGCTTCATGGGTTCATTGTATCAAAAATTTAAAGAACAATTAGTGCCAAAACTTTTCAAATATTCTAAAGATTGAAGGTGTAGGAACACATCTGAATTCATTTCATAAGGTCAACATTACTCTGACACAATGGGAGACAAAGATACCAAAGTAAAAGAAAACTCCAGGCAAAAATTTAATGAATATTGTTGAAAAAATCTTCAACATACTAGCAAATCATATCCAACATTGTATTAAAAGGATCATATATCATAACCAATCAGAATTTATTCCTGGAATGCAAATATATCTCAACATATGTAAATCAACATGATATACCACACTAAAAGACTAAATAATAAAAATTGCATGATTGTTTTCATAGATGCAGGTTAAGGCATTTAACAAAATTGATCACCCATTTATGATAAAAATGCTCAACAAACTAGAAATAGAACGAAACTTTCTCAACATGGTAAAGGTCATATATAACCCCAAAGTACATGGATGTCATTTAGATAATGGTGAAAAATTGAAAGCGTTTTCTCCATTATGAAGAATAAGGCAAAGTTACCCATTCTTTCCGCTTCTATTTAACATTGTATTGAAAGTTGTAATCAGAAAAGAAAGCACATCCAAATCAAAAAGGACGAAGTAAAATTGTGCCTGTTAGTAGCTGACTTGGACTTATAAAGTATTACAGAATAAAATGTCAACATAATTTCAGTTGCATTTATATATGCTAACATTGAACTATCTGAAATGGGAATGAGAAAAACAATCCTATTTACAGTAGCACTGAATGGAATAAAATAATTCTATTTAGGCAAAATGCATAGTTTCTAGATAATTATCACTCTTATTAATAATTACTTAATAATTATTACTTAATATTATAAATTAATTATTTCATAATTATTACTATTATTATTTAAGTTTAGTGATTACTGACTTTTCTCTAGTATTCTTTTTTTCTGATACTTTACTATTCTAGTTGGAATTTTCTTGATGTACATTTGAATTATAGTTCCAGCTTAGTCTTTCTAGTTTATTATCTAGTTATTTTAAAATTATTCATTAACTTTTCTGCTTTGCTTTTGTCCTATTTCTCGAGTTTATATTCTGACCCTATTTTCTGGTTTTTTTTGTATGCCTTTACCACAGTTTTAATTATTATACCTTTATAATAAGATTAAAAAGATAATAGATTTGTCCATTATATTACTCTTTTTTTCAGAGATCCCCACAGATTATCTCTTTGATAATTTTATATGAATTTGAGAAACTGCTTATCTAAATATCCCCAATTAAAATACTTATTCAGGCATGTTAAATTTATAAATGGCTTAGGAGAACTTAAATTTATGATGAAGTATACATACTAAAGCATGTATGAAATATTTTGGAGATTTATTTCTGTAACTATCTGGGTTAATCATTTTATTTTTAGGGGAGAAGAGAGGTCTTTGAGAACTTTTTCTAATTGTATCATATAAATTGGTTTGGATTTGCCTTTTTGTTGTCTTTTGTCTATTTTGATAAACTATATTTTATAGAAATTTAATCAGTTTCTCTGGCTTTCATGTTTATTGATATGAGTGATTTTATAATTACAAATGAATCCACTCTTTTTCTAGGTATTCCAAAAGTCTTCCATTTTTGTGGTATAACACAATACAAATATTTTGTTCATAAATAGCTCAATGCTAGTATTTCTTAATCAGTGGTTAAGAGTTTTGTGCATCTGAAAGGACCCAACCTCTTTGTATTATGTGATCTTGCTCTCTATTAGGAGTTCTAAATCTTCTACTAGGTTTTTTGCTTCATATTTATAGTTCATAGGTGAGTTCTAGATGCACAGTACCTTAATTGTACCTACATGACGTTGTCCAAAACTTCATGACAAACTCCTATCTGACTCCAAGTTAGTTTTGGAAGTGTGGTCTAGGTTTTGTTCATAAAGGTAACAGAATAGATTGTGATGAAATCATTGTACTCTCTGCTATACCAGTTTCTCTAAAAATGGAGTTTGTAATATTCTCTTTGGTTTTATTTTCTTTTGATTTTATCTAACTTCTAGAAGAAATGGGAAGTATTAGATTTGCACCCTTGATATATATATTGAAGCTTATAGAATAGTGCACAAGACAATGCACATGGCTATAGGACAGGCATGGATTAAAGTTCCAGTTCTACTTCTAACTGTGTGAACTGATACATGTTGTATAATAGAGTATAATAATGGAATCTACTTCAAAATATTCCTGTGAAGAGCCACTTAAAAGTGTAGCGAGTTGCTAAACTTCAAGCTGGTGGTAAATTATTATTACTAATAAATGTTATTATGATGCTGGTAAGCTGAAAACTGGTTGGAAAGTAAGGCTTTAGAGGTTTGGGAAATACATTTCACGCCCACTTGCCCTTGGCAAGCGCCCATTTCGAATTAGCAACTGTACAAGGCAGTGTCAGCCTGACCAACATTCTAGACTTTCTTTTAGCCTTGAAGAAACTGAGGTATTCTTTTATGACCTTGCTGAGGCTGTACTGTCCAAATTTAAATTCTACAAATACATACAGTTGAACTGTTTTAATTTTTTCCCCTGAAAAGTTACGACATCTAAACACTGAGTACCTCAAATTGTGACCTTACTTGGAAAGGGTTGTTGAAAACATCATCATACTAATAAGATGATGTATACTGTAGTAGGGTAGGCTAATTCCACATAACTGTTGTCATGTAAAAGGAGTCATGTGAAGACACAGGCATACACAGGGATATTGACATGTGACAAAGAAGAGTGTGAAGTAATATAGCAACAAGTCAATGAACAACAAGGATTAACAAACCATCAAAAGGCAGAAAAAGTCAAGAAAGGAGTCTCCTACAATTTTCAAAAGGAGCATGACCCTGTCAATACCTGGATTTCTCATTTTAGCTTCCAGAACTGTGGCAATAAATTTCTTCTGCTTTTAGTTAAAAAGAAAAGAAAACAGAATTACAGTTTTTGATGCTTTGCCATGTCTTTCCCTATGGCACTTCACTAAAGCTCTCTGGGCAACAACTTTCTCAAATCAAAAGTTTTTTAACTCGACAATTATGTAATAAGCTACTTACTACTCACTAACCTATCAAAGCCTTTGCCTTCTTCAAGCTCTGTCTTCAGAGTCATATATCCAGAAAATGTGTCTATATTAGCTCCATGGTTTTTGTTCTTTCTCATTGGCTGTCCTTTTCCCCAGAAAATATCATTCAATTGACTTTCTAATTATACCTTTTCTAGTTCATGGTGAGGTACAATCAGTCTTTTTCTTGTATTTATATGCTTGGGCAACAATTAGATTGTGACATTCTCAGGGGCATGCACAAAGGAGTTTTTCCATTTTCTATTTCCTTTTTGTCCCCTCCATAGTACCTAAAATCGGCATTTCACACAGTGGTCATTTGGGGCAAGTTGAGTGATTAATCAGCTATTTCATTTAGTCTCTTGAATACTGTCAGCTTCTTCAAGGAAAGATGAAAAACAGTCCTTACACTTCCTGATTTTTCTATAGAGGAGGAAAGACTGATTTTGTTTTTTTTTTTACCAAGAACTGGCTGAAAAGTTTCTCAAAATTATTCGCAAGCTCCCTAGAATATGACAATTTTGGTAACATGACCTATCAGTGCTCTGGAAGGTAGACAAGAGTTTTTTTTGGGTACTAGAGGACCTTGCAATTGAGCAATGTTGTATGTAAGTGTAAGGAAACTCTGGGTGAGAAACCAAAAGTAATCCAGAGATATGGTGAGAACTGGCTCCCGTAGTGGTAAACAAAATCTGTTCTACATGAGCAGTTTCAAGAAATTGAGCAAAATGACGTGGCATTTGTACAAGCATTAAGACTTTGAAAGCCACAGGGCAGTCAATGATTGATATTAAAGCTGCTTCAGGAATGGTACCTAATATGTTGTTAATTGGGTAGTGGGAAAGAAGATTGCGTGAGAGACATGATGCTTTAAGCACAAGAGAAGAATTTGACCCATACTTAGTTGTGTAGTAAAAAGAAATGCATTTCTTTTTGTTACGCTGCATTCTTCACCTAATATATTGGCATGTAAGGCATCTTGTATCTCTTCAGGCCAGCAGGGCAGTGTAAAGTTTCTTAGAGGAGTACAGTTCTGTTCTTTGTAGTTAATTTAACATGTCTTACCTCTATATGTGCAGTTCAACAGGAGTTTTTTAAGGAAGTGCTTATTCTGTGCTATCCTTTGTGAGGTTATATGACTTCAACAGTGAAGGAAAAAGACATGGCTTCCAATCACCCCCCTAGCCCCAAAGTTACACAAATAGCTAAACAGCATGTACCACACTATGAGATGTCACCCAAAGGGGGAGGGGTTTGTAGCACTAGCAGATACTTCTTGTGGTAATCAGTAAATATTTACTTTGTGAAATAACATTACTGTGTCACTGAAGGATACATATGCTAAATAAAAATGTTGAAAACATATAAAATGTGACAAAGGAAATTAAGAATAATCTTCAAACTAGCCTTAGTCACTGTTGATGTTTTTGTGCATTCCTTCATTTTCTTTGCATTATTATAGATGTATTTAAATATATAGTTGATGCCAATACACAAATTTCCAAGCCCAGTTTTGCCAGTAACTTTTAATCATTTCTCTCTGTCATTAAAAACTTCATAAATATTAGTTTAAAGATTGTGTATATTTCAATTTTGAATATATAACATTTTGCTTAAATGTTACCCCATTGACAGACGTTTCAAGTAGCACATTATTTCAACTCATTAGGATGTATTAGTTGAGTATGGATATATTAATGTGGTGCTTTAACTGATCTCATTGACCATGAGAATAATGGGAAGGGAGAATGAAAGAGAGGTAAGGGAGGTATATGAGAGAGGGGAGAGAATATGTCAGTATGTATCTATGTATGTATGAATGAATGAATGACAACGTGATGTAAATAGGTGATCTGACTACCAATTTCTATGAGAATGTCTGTGATAGAAGCCCCCCAAATCTCCTTTGAAGGCCACCTGTCAACTAGAGATCCTATATGGTTATCTGAACATCAGATCCTCATACATATTGACAGCTGCCCTCAGGGGCATAGTGTTTTTTAAGTGTTTCTGAGCTATCATAACATTTAAGAGTATCCTTTTGATGGGTCTAAAAGACCATAGAATCAGATTAAGTCTTTAAGAACACCTCGGGATTTTAGTATGAAGGAAAAAGATGAAACTAAAGAGAGTCCTTTCTCTTTCCTGGAGTGGGAGATTAGGGCACTATATCGTTTGAGGGGGCACAGTTTGAAAGACTGCCTTCTTTTCTGAACCCAATTGAAAATATGCAGAGTTCTCAAAATCGTTCTTTGCTTCCGAGTTGCTACATGAAAATCATTGGCAATGACTCACAGAACTCCCTGAAAGGTGTTCCGTTCCAGCTTATAATTATAGGAACAACGATAAAGATTAAAACCACTCAAGAAACAGATGTCTAGGGCAGAGTCTAGAAAAGTTACAGATACCTAGGGTAGAGACCAGACAGCTCCAGTTTGTCATTCCTATGGAGTCACGTGGACAATACTATCTTAGCATCAAAGTATGTTAATATACACATGACATAGCCAATGTCTGGGATGCTCACCTGAGTCCTGGTGTCCAGAAATCTTATTGGGGCTCTGCGATTGACTACCCACATGACTGACCATTTTTTTGCAGGCCCTCTAGAGGCACAACACGTGGGTCACCTTTAGTCTTCATCCCCTCTTGAGGTAGAGTGGACTCTGCATGTATCCAACCCCCTGTCAAAAATATCAGTCCTGTGGTCAAAGACATTGTGTGAACAAAATCACGATTTCAGGATCTGATATTCCGAAGTCTTAGAGATTACCTACTGGAAATCAAGGGCGAAGTTCAGAAGTTTTTTTGGCAAAGGTTACTATCTTTAATTTACAGTTACCCTGTCTATGAAGGACCTCCAGATGATGCATCTTTACCAATATATGCTATGGTATGAGGAGGATCACTGAGGACGTTAGTATTATTTCTATCCCGTAGAAGGCAGGTGCTGACTTTAACACGTAAATTGCCAGTCAGTGATACAGAATCATGGCATTTTGCTTGGGTTGCCTTGCTTTCTGTGTTGGTCTTTCGATGTCTAAGGAAGCTTGTAATAGGTAGTTCTTATGTTTTACTATGTTAACGGAACACACAAAACAATCCCCTAACAACAAACGAAAGAACATCAGAACCAAAATGATCTCTAAAAGAACTTCTAGTTTAGGTGTTGGCAACATATGACTTAGGGTCCAATAATGCTTTCTGCCTGTTTTTTTTTTAATTGATATGTCAATTTATTTCTATATTTCTTTGGCTGCTTTCATGCTATAATGACAGTTAAGTAGTTGTGAATGGAACCAGATGGCTGTAAAAATACTTATCTGGTCCATTACAGAAAAAAGTATTCTGTCCTCTGGTTCTTTTACAGTATCATTTCATTTTGCAAATGTAGAAGTTGTAGGCAAAATTGGAGAAATATTAAATGTGGAAAGTAATTATTGAGTCACTACTCTGTATTAGGCACAATTGAGGGAACATGAGACTTTACAATGAACAAAAGAAACATAGTTTTGTAAACTAATTGGAGATCAATATAAAAGGTTTCAACTTTATACTAATAATATACTAATTCTTTCCAATTCCTGGTTTCATGGAGAAAGACTAAAGGACAGTAGGATAAAGAGTGTAGGTTGGAATGAATTGAAAGTTTGAATAGAATTATTAGGTTAGGCTTTACGAAATGGTTGTAGGTCAACTTGGAATATTCCTAGAAGACCTTTCCATCAGCGGGAACTAACTATTCAATATTCAACAAGGACCTGAGGTCGACATGTTCTGGGAACATCCCGTAGGCCAATCAGTATCAAGTAGAGTGAGTTTTGTGATATGAAAGAGGAGAGGTAGTGGAATGCCAGTTGCTGTAAGATTTACAATGCCATTTGGAAGACTATGAATAAAATGAGTAACCACTGCAGATTTTGACCAGAAAAGTAATCTGATCTGATTTAGTGTTCAATTCCTCTCTAGTACTGAATATAAACTGTTAGAGGATTAGAGTGAAAGCAAGAGATAAGTGTGATGGTCAGTTTTATGTGCCAACCTCACTGGGCTAAGCGATGCCCAAGTAGTTGATAACACATTATTTGTGGCTCTTCCTGTAAAAGTATTTTTGGAAGAAATTTTAATTAGCATTAAAATGGTTGACTAATAAAATTGCCCTCCCCAGTTTAGGTGCACAGCACCCAGTCTGTTGAGGGCCTAAATAGAGTAAGAGGACTGAAAAGAAGCAGATTCACTCACTTTTTGAACATAAACATTAGTCTCCTCATGTCCTGCGACAGTGGCACTCCTAATTTGCAGGCCTTCTGTTTTGGTCCAAGACGCACATCAGTGGTTCCCCACTTCTCAGGTCTTCAAACTTGGAGTGGGATTATACCATAGCTCCCTGGTTCTCCAAGCTTTTGAGTTGGACTGGATTTATCTTAAAACTGTCATGGTTCCTGAACTTGCAAATGGCAGATCATGGGCCATCTCAACCTCAATAATCACATGAACCATTTTTTTATAATACATTATATGTGTTTCTGTATAGCTTAGGTACTTAGCATTGATTCTCTTTCTGTGGAGCGCCCTGACTCAAATACAACAAGTTGGAAGCTATGATAGTATTCAACCCTACAGATGGTATTGGTTTAGACCATCTTATCTTGGCAGCAGTGGAAGAGATGAGAATTGATCACATTCAGGATTTATTTTGAAATGGGAACCAAATGTGGATTTGTTGACTGTAGAATGTGGGCTCCAAATGAAAGACAGGTCTCCTGGTTTTTTTGACTTAGCAACTGAATTTTAGAGTTATACAGGAAGCTGGTGGGAGAACTAGTTTTGGATACCAGACTTGCAACTACCAATCCAGGGTTCTTTTACACTAATATGATTATTCCTTCCTGAGAATGCAGGCATGTCTCTTTTAGACAATGGAAACTGGCCCAAAGGACCTGCAGCAGTTATGTCCAAATGATTAAAAACATGGCTCAGGGCTATGGGTTTTACAAAGTATCACTATTTTCAAGTTAATTTCAGGTTTATCTCTCTGAGTGCAAGGAAAGGAAAATTTTCTTAATATTTAGCTCAAAGTCATTAAAAAGTCTCCTCTTGACCAGCTTTGATAAGGAGAAGAAAATAAACATAATGGCCCTGCTTGAATCTCATAAGATAATAAATATTCCAAGTGAACATAATTGTTTTTAACCTTTATGCCAGTACAATAAATGTCAAAGGGAAAGATAACCTAGCACTCTCCTGAAATGGCTTAAATAATAGGCCCCAGTTTGCTTTAATGGGAACTCACCGAGTAGACACACTCATATAACAAATGAGAAATCCCTAATGAGAGTTGCATTATTTCTATTGGCTTTTATGCCATCCTTAATTGATTGCCATCATGCACGGCTAATTAAGAGCATGATAATCTGACTGAGGTATTTTTAGCCAGTGTAATGGTGCCTGCTTTAAAACAATGACTTCTGGAAGTCCACATCAAGGTGGCTGGCAGTTTTCTCTATAGCTGGGGACTGCCATTTTAGAAAATACTATCCTTCACTGACAAATTGAGTTTGGCACAATGCTGGGGTTTGATCTTCTCAACTGTGGAAGGATTGATACTAACCTTCAGTAATTCCAAAAACTCCTTGGAGCATGGTCTTCTAGGTCTGAGCATTTCTGGCTTACTTCCTGTTCCTAATATCCATTCCATTATTCACCCCACCCCCACAATATCATCAGTTTCTATGTTGCTACTCTTCCACAGGGCCTTTCCTAGTAGGTTGGGTAGGTATACTGAAAAGAGAATTGGGTTTGCATTTTCTTCTCAGCTCAGCTACAGACTGTATAAGTAATCTTCATTATGTCACTTTCTTGTTGTTTTCTAACTTTTTCTACCTGAAAGTGAAAAGTTGGGTGTGGTAAGTTTTGTGGCTCCAGTATTGCGAAAAGCCAGTGGTATTACTGGGAAAAGTTTAATAACCTCAGAGCTTCTACTGGAAAATTGGGAAAGAAAAATTGCCTGACCCACCTCCAATAACTCCTGTTATGGGAATGGAAATGAGCATGAAAAAAAATCTAAATTACCTAAGTGAGAACTTAAGGTATCATTATTATGTAATCAAATTCATTAAACTCCTACTCAGAAAATACAGGATTTATTCCTTTCCACCTATGGGTGTTTGTGAAGAGGACTCCAAGGAGTTTTTCAGGGACCTTAAATATGTGTGCCTCTGATATTATACTTGTCTGATTGAGGCATGAAATTAGTTCCTTTAGCAGCTAATTTGCATCATGAAGATGCAAATTAAAACCAGGGAGATATTATTTCACAGTAATCAAATGGGAAAAAATTAAAATCTGTCAATATCAAGTATTGACAAGTAAAGATATAGTATAATGAGAGCTCTCATTACTGTTGTTGCAAGTGTCGGTTATAGCTTCTTTTCCAAGTGTCCACAGATATGTTCATCTAAATGAATGCCCAGAACAGCACTATTTATAAAGGAAAAAAAAAACCCTGAAAATAATTTGAATGTACATATTTTGTAATAGGTATTAGTGTATTGTAGAAATTCATGCAATAAATAAAAATGAGAATGTGTAGCTATAAAGAATGCATAAATTTTAAAATCATGGTATTTACCAAAAATACAATTACAGAGGTAAATGCCGATAGTATAAATTTAATTTTATGATGTTTAGAAAATAGACAGTATAATGTTCTAAGGTAGCACTGGATTTTATATTTTTCATCCATTGTGCTTTGGTGATTTCACCTAATACCCACAGGCTATGACAGACTTGAAAAGATGAAGGTTGTATGGGTATATCTTTTCTCTCTACACAATTTCTCAAAACTTCATAAAGGAACACTAATTTTACTTCCTTTGTGCTCCCCAAATAATCAAAACATTACTGGGCATGTTAAAGTATTGGAAAAAAACCTTTTGAATAGAATTGAATCATCCCCAATCCCCTAAATACAGTGAGATTCTGTCTGTCTCTGGTTTCTGTGAAATCTTAGAAATGAAGGATGGGTGAAATTCTTTCTGTCAATAACAAATGGAATTAACTGTAGAGTCTCAGGTGTATAGCAGAGTGAATGATTAAAAATCATTGGCAAATAGTAAGCTGTCTGTTGTGACCTTTTAGCTCTTGGTATTTTGACTGACGGTCCCCTCTTTACAGTTTAGTGAAGTTGTAAACAGAAAGACATGAGACCCATTGATGGGCTAGGCCGTCAAATACCGAATATGAAAAGGTCAGCTTCAAATTCTGCTTGCAGATGTGACTCAGGCTGCCTTGGAGTTGGTAGGGGGGGAGGAGGACGTAGGGTGGAACATGTGACAGTATGGCTTAGAGCTATTGACTTAAAGGGAGAATGACAAATGGTTCTGTAGCAAGCCAAATGGGAAAATCTTCAGTTTGAATACTATTGGAAGATGGGAAACCGGCTCTGGCTGAAACATAGGTCATGCATATTTCAAGTAGATAATGCAATGAGACTTGACATGTTATAGGCTTTTTCTTGAGTGTTATTGTCATTGTGTTCTCCCGAAAATGTTTAGTGTCTTGCAGACACTTTTCTCTTTCACTCTGGTTACAGGGATCTCCATGCCACACTTTTAATGGAGAAGCCTTGGTTTATTTTTCTAGATCTGCATCTGTTTCCATTTTCATGTCTCTCATTTTCATTTTGTACCTGTTTCTACTCTTTCTTCTTCCTAAGTCCTTTACAATTCTTGTTCCTAGATGTACTTACATCTTTGAATTTTTTCAGTTGTAGGATCAAGCAGGTCTCTCAGAATAGGAGGGAGTTGTTCTTCTATTCATTCGCTCACCAAACATTCTCTGAGTGCCTAGTATGAGTCTGGCGTGGTAGTTCTACTGTCTGAGTATAGTCAGCATGGAAGGAGGACCAACAGCTAATAAAAGTAAATGAGTTATTAAATGAAATAAATTCTGGTGGGTACAAACATGAAACAATTTTGCTTTTCCTTAATTACTGCCTTTAACTGTGTGCTATTGAATTTCGTTCATGTTTTCTTATGACATCTTGATTGTATACCACATATTTCGACCCCTTTCCATATATTAAAGTATAGATCTGCTGATAGAATGAGGAAAGAAACTAAGTGGAAATACTAAGTGTTGATGAGAGTAAGAAGTAACAGAAATGCATCTACGTTGTTGGTATAAGTGTAAATTTATATAATCATTTTGGAAAACTTTTACTACATATTTCGACCCCGTTCATAAAGTATAAATCTGATAGAATGAGGGGGGGGGAAACGTAATACTAAGCGTTGATGAGAGAGGAGTTACAGAAATGCATCTACCATACTGGTATAAGTGTAAATTTATATAATCATTTTGGAAAACTTTTGTAAGTAGTAATTTGAGCCAATGTTGTCATGTCGCGGTAAATCTATTCATATGGCTATATGTGTATATCTGTAATAGAAATATGAACATTTCTTATCAAAAGATGTGTACTAGATTGCTCAAAGCAGGAAGATACATAGAAAACTCAAATTGGAATGTATCAAATATATATAAATAATAGTACCCATAAATGAATTGTGGTATATTCTACAAATATTATATAGCAACAAACATGATTTAACCACAGCCACATTAAAAAATGATTTTCAAAGGTTTCATTATGCAAACTGTTTTAAGTTTTTTTAATTTTGTGGGTATCACAGAGTGTAGAATATATACTGATGGATGACAAAAGATTATGGAAAATGCTCCTGGAAAGTAATATCTGATATTTGAAAGAAAACTATTTACTGCTTGATATATATATATATATATATATATATATATATATGGTTTACATATACATATGTATGGTTTACAGATGTTCTCCTTCCAGTATGTTGGTTGTGTTTTATTTTGATGATTGTCCTTTTGCTATACAGAAACCTTTTAGTTTCTTGTAGTTTAACTTGTTGATTTTGCTTTCAGTGTTTGTTATCTCTGTATTTTCTAAGAAATAATTGCTAATCCCAATATCAAGGATTTTTCCCCCCATAGGTTTCTTTTCTAGGAGTTATATGGTATCTGGGCTTACAGCTTTGTATTTTCAAGTTAATTTTGTCACTGGTGTAAAACAGGTGTCCAGTTTAATTTTTCTGCATGTGTTTTTCCTGTTTTTTCAGGATTATTTGCTGAAAAGGCTATTCTTTACCTATTGTGTGTTCTTGGCTACCTTGTTGAGTATTAGTTGGACATATATGTGGGGCTTTAATTCTGGGATCTCTCTTCCACTGATCCATGTATCTTTTTATGCCAGTACCA
This sequence comes from Galemys pyrenaicus, assembly GCA_019455555.1. Taxonomy (NCBI): domain Eukaryota; kingdom Metazoa; phylum Chordata; class Mammalia; order Eulipotyphla; family Talpidae; genus Galemys; species Galemys pyrenaicus. The sequence goes on from JAGFMF010011467.1 coordinate 442,812, forward strand.
TGGTTTTTAAATTATTATTGCACTATAGTGTAGTTGGGCATAAGGAAGTGTGATGTCTTTTATTCTGTTCTTTCTATGAATAGCTTTGGCTATTTGGGATCATTTGTTTTTCAATTGAGATTTCAGAATTTTTTTTCTTTTTCTTTTTGTAAATTATGCTATTAGAATTTTCATAGGACTTGAGATTAAAATCTAAATTATACACATAATACACATATATTTCTCCCCTTCTGTGAGTTGCCTTTATTTTGATAATGTGTGTGTGTGTATATATATCTCCCATACAACTCAATAACATAAACCAATGTAATGTAAAAAATGGGCAGAAGAACTAAATAAACATTTTCCAAAGAAGGCATACAAATAAGAGTGAGATAGCACTTTTAAGTGGACTCTTAAAAAAATAAACTCATGGAAACAGAACATAAAATGGTAGCTGTTAGGAATGCCATGGAAGAAAAACATAAAAGCTGTTTTTCATTATTACTGATTCCTACCATAATAAAAAAATAAAATTGTGTGATGTGATAGAGGTGCTAATATTACTATTATGGTACTCATATAACAATATAAATCTATCAAATCAAAATATCGTACCTTTTAATTTTTTACAATATTATATGTAAATATATTTCAATAAAAATACACATGTAATAAAGTGAAACCAAAACCAAAAAAAATAGGGACAGAAATAAGAAATAGCTATAGAAACAAATAGAGATGCAGACGTTGAAAAATTGAAAGCGGGTATTGCCTAATGTTGTAAAACAGAAAAGAGCACTTAAGGAACAGCATTAGGCAGTTGTTGGAAATATACAAAAATCAAGCTCAGGGAACTGAGTGTCAGGTCACACCATGTTGGAAATGGTAGAGTTTGACTGGATCCACCTCTGCTTATCTACAAAATCCTTGATCTTAGCCGCTAAGTCATACTCCTACTCATTTGACAGATTTGGTAATACCAAGCACAGAAAGTCTATGTGAACACATAGAGACAGAAAGACTTAGTTAGCTTGTGTAGGGGGATGGTCCTGTGAACTGGACAATCATTTTCAGCAAGAAGGACTGCATTTATGCTATGTTTTCAGGCAGGTACCGTCACCAGGTGGGACTAAGTATAATGAAGAAAAACCTGGGTACAAGTTTCTGGTTTGTGAAACTTTAGGGATATCACCATTAAATTCTAGAATATGTAAGAAACATTCAATATCTCCTTCCTATGGCCCTCATAACAAATAATATTAGCATGTTGCAATTGCCACAAATTTGAGAAATTCAGTTACAGACTATTCTCTTGGCTTGATATTTTGGTCGAACATATTTATTGACAGTCATAGTAATTGTCACGAATAAAGTTGTTGGCAACGTTCCAGCTTATACATTTAACACGCTGCTTTCAAAGACAGCGTGCTGTATTGTTGACCTTTGTATATATGCAGACATGAGTCCTTGTTCTTTGACTTTCAATTGAAGTTCACCAGGCCTGCTCCCTCCTGGTGAATGCCACATTTTGCTTTGTGCCCAGAAACATTTATGGAATGCTTTTCCACTAAACTGTATTGCACAGTTACCAGAAAATGAGTGACTTGTCTCACTAGTCTCATTGCTATATTCTTGAAAATTTTTAAAAATACAGAATCTTTTGCAGTTAATATTCTTGCTGTTAGGAATACAGAATGTGTGGGAAATCATGAGAATTAAATTCAGAATAAATTGTTGATTGTGTCAAGGATTCTTTCTGAAATATGTACCTAGAACATTTGCTTGGTTCCTATCAAGTTTTCTATTAAGTAGAATGTACCGCGTGTGGTAAGCTACCTTCTTTCGTTTTCTGGTTTTTGCTTTCAATCTGCATTGAGAAAGATAATCCATAAAATCATGATTTTATTTTTACAGAGATAATTGAGTCTAATATTATTAGTAGATATTTTTACTCCACTGGTATTTCATTTTTCTTTTCTTGTTTAATTCCATGGTTAGAATGTAACACATTTTCGTGTTACTCTAAAATTGAGTCTTCCAGGCAATTGAGATTTACCCCTGAATGATTGACATCTGGCAAAAATTCTGGTTGATGGGACTGAGGACCACTGTTTCTAAAAGATACTAGTTGGGTTGATCATTTCCCTCACCCTAATTTGAAGGAAAAAACATCATGAGGGCACTAGTCTTTAGTCAGGACTGTTAACATATTATTAAATGACTGATACATTGTATAACTGCTGATTCTTCTGTTCTTAGTGCAAAGGCTTAATACTGTTTTAGAAGCAGAACTTCATCATAATGTTCTCCCTAGAGTTTCTGACTAGACTTTAGCTCTCATGTTTGTGACTAGACTTTAGCTCTCATGTTTGTGACTAGAGTTTAGCTCTCATGTTTGTGACTAGACTTTAGCTCTCATGTTTCTGACTAGATTTTAGCTCTCATGTTTGTGACTAGAGTTTAGCTCTCATGTTTGTGACTAGAGTTTAGCGCTCATGTTTGTGACTAGACTTTAGCTCTCATGTTTCTGACTAGACTTTAGCTCTCATGTTTGTGACTAGAGTTTAGCTCTCATGTTTGTGACTAGACTTTAGCTCTCATGTTTCTGACTAGAGTTTAGCTCTCATGTTTGTGACTAGAGTTTAGCTCTCATGTTTGTGACTAGACTTTAGCTCTCATGTTTGTGACTAGACTTTAGCTCTCATGTTTCTGACTAGACTTTAGCTCTCATGTTTGTGACTAGACTTTAGCTCTCATGTTTCTGACTAGAGTTTAGCTCTCATGTTTGTGACTAGAGTTTAGTTCTCATGTTTGTGACTAGACTTTAGCTCTCATGTTTCTGACTAGAGTTTAGCTCTCATGTTTGTGACTAGAGTTTAGCTCTCATGTTTCTGACTAGATTTTAGCTCTCATGTTTGTGACTAGAGTTTAGCTCTCATGTTTGTGACTAGAGTTTAGCTCTATGTACACATTCTAAAGGGCGGTCCAATAGATTTTACAATTAGTATTCTTTAAAAATATACATAATACAAACTTTTGTTCTTTATGTATCAACTGCAGTTTTCCTTTTTGTTACAGTAGCTGCATTCTTACCCATTTCATGTGCCATCTTGAAGAATTATAACCTTTAAAAAGTTATATTAAGCAGTTTTCATTAGCAGGTCAGCATATAATATCCTCAAGTTTGTGTTTCAGAATGGCCACCACATTAGTATTCCTCCTCCTCTTCTTTACTTCTGAAACCATTTTTCACACTGGAACCTAAGCGAATTGATTTTAGAAGCAGAACTTCTAGGTGTGCAAATTCAATGATGTACAATAAAGCATATATTATTAAATCGATGTTACGTCATTAAAATTTAAGTTTAAAAAACTTAGGTGTGAACTCTTTTTAGACCTCTCTGGTCGCACAACGGGTTAATTCTCTGCTCTATGAAGCAATACTGAAGCTATTGCAGCACCAGTGCCACCCGCATGGCACAGTAGACCTCTCCTTTCTGGCCCACTGCTCCCCTCAGTAATTTCAGTCGTCCTGTTCTGCCACCCACTGTCTGTGGTGAATCCTCTCACTCCCTGCACGTCTGTCCTACGCCTCAGATCTTGTATGCATAAGTAAATAAAAAATAAATCTTTAAAAAATATAAATGTGTACTCTTCATAACTCTTTCTTAAAACATCCCAGTGGTTTCTGATTGTAACTCAGGTACTATCCAATTGCGTACCTATGGCTTACTGTATTCCGCTTGAGCTGACTTCAGTCTCTTTCTGTTTCACTCTGCTTTTTGCATATCACACTCTAGTCACTTTGACCATCTTTTTCTGCTTTGCTTTACGTGTTTTCCCTCTTCAGAGTCTTTACAATTGCCATTTCTTCTGTCAGAAACAATCTTAGCTCAGCCTCCTTTGGCCTCTCTCCCACCTAGGACCTCTGCACCTCTGCGTATTATGCCCGTCTGTGCACCTATGTGTGAGTGTAAAGAATTGGATAAGGCCCTCCTGCATGACCACCTTGAGACAATAGCCCACATAATAGGTGACCAGCGACTCGTAGCTAACGGTTGAGTGATTGTCTGGTCAGTGTCCATGACGGTCTGGGAGTTGCTCAGAAATTATACCAAGTATCTGCATGGGAAGTCCTCCCTGCATGCATGGCCAACAAGTTCTCCCCGGTTCTCATAAAACAGATTTTACCTTGATCCCTTTGAAGTTCTGTTCCCCAGGAGATGAATGCCCTTTGTTTCCCCTGGCCCCTGCTTCTCCTACCACTGTCTATGACCCATCATGTTTATGTACTATTGCTAATAAATAGCAACAGCACCACTCACTGAGCAGCAGAGTCTTGCCTTGCAAACTGCTCCTTGTCTTGTACCTCGGAGTGTCCCTGGGGGGCGTACTGGCTTGACTGCGACCACCAGAGCCTGTAAATGTTTCATTCACATGTCTGGTTCTGACTTACCATTTAGATTTAGTTAATAGTGGCATTATTCTTCATATTCAAAAAGAATAAACAACTGTTTATAAGCTGATAAATGTTTAAGTGTGTGGTATGTACATAAAGTAGAATATTACTTAGCCATTAAAGGAAATGCAGCATTGTTACATGCTACAACATGGATGACTCTCCCATGTTGATCCCAGCCAAATATCATTTCCTTAGTGTGACCTCCTAGATTAGCTACCAGTCACTCTCTGTAGTTTTTCTTCTTCACAGCATATCATTATCACTCTTCCTTTACAAGAATGTAAGCTTTTGGAAGGCAGGGTCTTTGTCTTATCACACTATCTCCCGAATGTGACGTAATGGCTGGCAGATAGTTTGAGCTCAGTAAACATTTGCTGATTGAATGAATTAGTAAATAGGTTATTAGAGATGAAAAGACTTGTCACATTTTAAGCACTCAAATTCAACTTTCACTTCAAAGTAAAGAACTTGGGACATGTAGAGTTACCATGACTTAGACAATTTTGGCATTTAATGCAAAACTGGGATTACAAATAGATCTTACTACAAACAATTGAGGAATTTACACAGTAATTCTAACAGTGCCAAGTTATAGAGCCAATCCTGTGACTCCACCTCTCCTCCTATTAGTTTTTATTACAGACATTAGAAACATACCTATATGGGTTTGAATCCCAGCTCTGCTACTTGAAACTATGCAGACTCATTTATTTCCTTGTCAGTTGATTTCACATTTTGTAAATTATAGGATGCTACTCTATAAACAAATTTAAACAACAATATTGAGACCTAATTCACATACCATAAATTTGCACATTTGATCTTTAAATTAAATGGCGTTTAGTGATTGTCAGACACATCATAAGGTTTCAAGAACATTTTCATCAACAACAAAAATACCTTAAAAATGAATAGTTACTCCCTATTCTCCCAGTCCCATCTCCTCAGCATTTGGCTAAATCCATATATTTTCTTACTTAGTGAATTTAATGTGAATCGATTATACAACGTGTGTTCCTTTATGAGTGTCTTATTTCACTTAGCATAATGTTCTTGAGAGTCATTCATGTTATAACATGTAGCGGTGCTTTATTTCCTTTAATGGCTAAGCGATACTCTATGTATATATCATACATTTATATATTGTTCAGTTTATAAACAGTCTTTTTGACTATGAAGAATAATGCTTCTATTAACATTTTGGTACAGGTTTTTTTGTGGATGTATATTTTTCCTTTTGTTACATATATATCTGGTAGTGCAATTGTTGGATCCTTGGTTAATTCTGTTTTATTTTTTGCAAAACTCCAAAACGCATCTCTTTTTACTAGTAGGTTGTACAATTTCACATTCGTTGCAGCACTGTTACAAGGTTCAGGTTTTTCACATGTTAGCCAATACTTGCTATTATTTATGTCTTTGATGGTGGCTATCTTGTTGCATGTTAGCCAATACTTGCTATTATTTATGTCTTTGATGGTGGCTATCTTGTTGCATGTAAAGTGGTGTCTCATTGTGTTTTGCTCAGCATTTCTCTGTTGGCAAATAATATTCAATGTGCTTTTTAGTAATGTGCATATTTTTTCATTATTGTGCTAAAAAATTCAGATCTATGATTTGCTATTTCCTCTGATTCTGTGGGTTGTCTTTAATGCTCTTGGTGCTATCTTTTGAACTAGAAAGTACGTCTTTTTAAATTCTGTGACGTCTATTTTTTCTTCAGTTGCTGAAGCACTTCGCTTTTTCATTTCCTCCTATGTGTTTTATATTTTCTACTCTAACATTAGATATTTTACAATGTACCACTTTAATTGCTTACTATTTATTTTACTGTTTCAAAATTTATTCAGCAGTTGCTTTGGGGATTAAAATTAATGTCTTACCATTAACAATCTAGTTTTGATTAATACACATTCATCCCAGTATATTTTAAAGACTTTGTGCATATGTTCATTCTTAATGGTCTTTTTATGCAATATTTATTATAAAATTATACCTTTATACATTGTGAACTTATGACCACATTTGATAATTATATCTTTTTTTTTGTTATCTTTTGCATCATATAGGAATGAACAGATTTATAAACAAAGCACAGTTTACTGCCTTTACTATTTATGCTGTTACTTTTGTCAGTGTGCTTTATTTCTTCATGTGGATTTGACTTTTTATCTAGTATCCTTTCATTTAAGCCATCAAGACTTCATGGTGTCTGATAAGAAATCTTGTTGCAGATCCCTGGTATATGAGGAGTGTATCATTCTACCAGCTGTCAAGATTTTCTCATTATCTTTGACTTTCAACAGTTTGGTTATGTTTTGTCTAGGTGGGAATCTCTTCGCGTTTATACTTCGTGAAATGTGTTGGGCTTCTTTAATGTGTTGATTGTTTTACAACAAGTTTGGATGGTGCCCAGACATTATTTCTTTAAAATTATTTTTCTGTCTTTTTATTTCATTCCTATCTTTGTGGCACTCTCATGTTGTATATGTTGTTGTTCTTATTGATGACCTACATATCTTTAAAACTCTGTTCATTTCTCCTTATTTTTTCTTTGTTTCTCAAATTTTATAAATTCAATTAGGCATATCTTAAAATTCTCTAACTTTTTTCTTCTGTCAGCTCAAAGCTTCTGGTGAGCACTTTTGAAAAATTTTCATTTTAATAATTTTACTTTTAAATTTCCAAATTCTTATCTACTTGAAAATTTCTGTGTCTTTAGTGATAACTTCTCTTTGCTGTTGAGGTTTCTATACCTTTTTAACTTTTTAAGCCTAGTTTTAAATTAGTCATTACAAATGTGTTAAAGTAACTAAAGTATTGAGAAGTTTTCACCTAGTAAGTCCAAAGTCTCCGTTTTCTGAAGCTTATTTTCTGTTGACTTCTTTTTTTTTCCTGTGTATGCACTACACATTAGTTTTTTGATATCTTGTTCTTTTTGTGTGTGGAAAACTACATTTCAAATAATGTAAATAAAATAATATGAATATGATTATATTTTCTGAGTTTGATTTTTGTTCATTTAGTTGCTTTTCTGAACTAATTCTGTAATATCTGTTTTCTTTGTTATATGTGGCCTCTGAAATCTGTTTCATTAGCAATTATTAAGTTATGAGTGAACAAAAATTTTCTTAAATTATTTAAAACAAAAATTCCCAGTGACTTTACCTGTCATATTTTCAATGGTTAGCCATTAGATTTGTTAGTATTTGCTGTTATTTATACAGGGAATCAAGGTAAACCTAGCTATATATATTTTTAAAGATTTATTTATTTATGCATACATGAGCTGGGGTGCAGGCCAGAGGTGTGTGGGGGGGGGGGTGAGAGGATTCACCAGAGATAGAGGGGGAGGAGGAGAACAGGCAGATCCACTGAAATCCACTGCTGAGGGGAGCAGCAGGCGAGGCAGGAGAGGCCTGCTGTGTCATGTGGGTCCCCTCCCTGGCAGGCATCAGGGATCTAACTCATGCTGCAGTGGCTGCAGTTTGCTTCATAGTGCTGTTGTTTAACCCACTGTGCTACCGGGGAGGCCCCGGGAAACCTAGTTATAGATAATGTATTTGGGACTTCACTTTTATGGTCTTTTGTGAGCATAGGAACAGATTTGGACATGTCCACAGACATATGCATTATAATTTTCTATTATATTTCTGACAATATATAGGAACTTTTCAAAGTCTATTAAGATATAATCCCGAGCTTTTTTTTTTTAACATTTTTTTGCTAGTCTGTCTTTTGTCTGTTACCCATAACATCTGACAGTTTCAATGCTAAACAATTGCCAAGAATTATTTTAAACATACACACTTATGGAATCTTCTACTTACTCTGAATGATGTTTTAGGTCCATTAAAGATAAAAAGTGATGGATAATATTTAAGAAAATCACCAAATATATCAAATAATAATAGTTTATTTTGGAAATAAGACTTTGAAGGGAGTTCAGATCCATTCTCCCCTCCTAGAGACTGTCTGTCGGGTAGTTTTCATTGTGACTGCATATTATTGTTTATAAGGATCTGTGGAGCTGTGTAAAGAAGATGGAAATAGAAAAAATTCAAATGCCACAGAGTTCACTATGCTTATCCATAGTCAATAATTTTTCCATAAGTAAGTACTTACCAGACTATTTCAGTCACTTTATTAATCTACAGAGAGCTGAAAAAGTTGATTCTTAGAATTTTTGCCAATACCTCACTGCTTTTGTGGAAGAAGGGATTATTGGAGTTACATTTTGCCATTCCTGCCTTTATATTAAGTCATCCATTAACTCTACTTATATTGTTTAGTCTAATACAGTATTTTATTCATATAGTGTGGTTACTTCTTAAAATACTGATAAAATGCATGGCAGGGAACATTGAACACAGGTGTAAATAACATAATGGAGATTATCATGAGATAAAATTAAGATATTTAAAGGCAAATTAGGAAAGAACATGATTCTCAGATTAAGTATCTCCAAAACTTGTCAAAAACAAGTCAAAAATTCCCAGGCAAGTTAATAAGGATGAACAAAAATGGGAAGAAATATAGCTACCTCCAAAATAAACTAGCAGCATTAAAATTTATAGTCTCTCAAAATTTTTAAAAACTAGAGTTCAATGAAGGCTAAAAAAAAACATTACAGGATGAAATGGAAAACATTGTGAAAGAAGTTGGTAAAATTATTGAAGTATTAAATGAAATTCTCAGTCGATTTAAAAGGAAGGATATTGTCTACGGCCATACCACCCTGAACGCACCCGATCTCGTCTAAAAGGAAGGATACTCGTCAAATGCATGTTGTCATTTGCTATTTACATATCATCTTACTGAACTTAAGTCAGTGTTGCATGGGGTTTAAACAAGCCATGGAGTTTCATATCCAACAATCTCCCTACCCATATGGTGTTAATCCTCCATCCCCAGCTCAGACCGGAGCTACCTTTCTCAGTGCGCATGGGCAGTATTTGGAAGGAGACAGCTGTGCCAGCTTAAGCTGCTACTGGAACAGTTTGAAATTATGTGGAACCACTCTCTGTATCTTGTCTTGACACTGGCTTCTGTAATTGAGCTACTGATTTGAATGGAATTTTAAAATTCTTGGAGAAAACTTGCTTTCTAGTGAAATGGAGTCTTCTGTGCAACATATTTTGAGCTGTGTATTAACATAGTTCATAATCTAAGAATTAAAAATGAAACCCTATCGTTTCTCCTCTGCAGAGAACCTGCATAACCTTTTCCCCCTGTATTTGTTTGTTTCATTTTCCCATTAAATCTTTTTTTATTGTGAAGGAGGACTCCTACAGAGCAGTATATAATGCAAACACCCTGCAACCGAGGTCAAAAAGTAGAATTGATAACACTCCAGTTGCCCTCCTTGACTTTTCTTTTTAAAGACTGTTAATTTTTAAAATGATTTTGTGTAAATTTTTGAAATAAATATAATCTTGCGAGAAGGGGAATAGTGTATAATCAGAAGTAGAGAATATTCTATTATAGAATAGGAATCAGGAACTAACCTTGGAAAGGTAAATCTGGCAATGTGGTAACAGATAAAAATTGGTGCATTTGTTGTAAAATTGTCATAAAACAAGAGGTAAATCTTGTATATTATTGAGTACTGAGAATGCCCCTGTCCAGACGGCATAATAGAGACTCACTTTAGTGTTACTGCTTTGATTCATTCTATGGGATCAGTAGTCAGTGAAAATGTCACTTCAGGGGACATCAGTGAAAATGTCATCCCAGAGGAAAAAGAAAAGACTATCTTAATATGTCTTTGAAGATAGTGTTAACCTTGCAGACCTATAATAATATATCAGGAATCACCAGTATGAGGACTAGAGTTTGAAAAGAAGAAAACAAAATACGTTATTATATTTTTGTTCTTAATTATATTTTTTCCTGAAATATTAGATGTCACCTTTATCTCAGAATCATGCTTGACCTACAGACACCTGACTTCCTTGCTAATTAAGTTGGTTCTCCAGGCTGCCCATGCCACAGTCATGAACAATTTGCACCTTTGGCAAAAATCAAAATAAAACATGATTTTGTGCCCCAAATCCAGAAGAGTAGAGCACCTTACATTAAGGATTTAATTTCTTCCCTTGACGTCTTGCAATGTGTATTTTTTCCATAGACCCCTCAGCCTCACTCAGCATCTTGGTTTCTGCTAATTTTGCTCATTTTTCACTTGAAGTTTCCTAAGCAGGTTAAGTAAATGCTGGGAGGTAGCTGGAGGCAAGAAATATAATAAAGGTTGATTAAAATAGTGGATGGTAAAGGTGCCTCTTTGGTTATGTGAAAATCTTCCTATCAGGCTATTACACTGTTGTATCAAGGTGACTTGAATCATTACTAAATACTTTGAAATCAATTGTCATCCCCTTTGACTTGAAGGGATTGGAAGTGTTTAGTGATTCCAAGTATCTTGTATCAATAATAGAAAAAACAAATAAAAGGAATTGCCCAGGCTTTCCTTCTCCCTCAGGTGAGCTTCATCCATGATTGATGACTTACTGTGACAGATAAAATCAAGGTTGACATTTCTGTTCCATTTCTTATGGCTTCTCACTCTGGATGCACACTTTCCCTGGGAGCAGTTCTTTATTAAGTACTGATGATGAAGCGTAATTGATGGGATCTGACAAAGCTAATTCTGACCATGTTAAGAGCAGCAGGGCCTCAAGTTAATAGGAACAGAAGGTCTATGGAAGGAAATATGAGTGTTGACCAATGACAGTCTTCATTCTTGCCATTTTGTTCCTCATCAGTTTTAGACTTTTTTCTCTCCTGAAATTAAAATTTAAGTGGCTTATACCTACTACTTTTTCTTCATAAAGATTTGAAAGCTGGCTAAAATTTATTTCTAGATTATGGAGGGTTTTCACGCACTCCTCCAACCCTGATAAAATTTCAGTGAAGTCATGTCCTTTTACCTGATGGCTAATATTTACTATAATGACAAAACATTTTTTGGAAAGTCTTTTGTGTTTTTAAAGATTCATGCATACATACCAGAGCTGGGGTACAGGCCAGGATTGCGCAAGGTGAGAGGATTCATCAGAGACAGAGTGGGAAACAGAACAAGCAGATCCACTGAAACACACTGCTGAGGAGAGCAGCGGGCGAGGCAGGAGAGGTTCGCTGTGCCGTGTGGGTCCCCTCCCTGGCTAGGGATCGATCTCAAGCTGCTCTGGATGCTTCACAGTGTGGCGCTCAACCCGCTGCGCCACCAGGGAAGCCCAATGACAAAACATTTTAAATTAAGATTTAATTAGGCACTTACCGTGTGCAATAATCTAAGGACAATATTATTTAAATTAATAATATATGACAACTTGTATTTGGGCACCCCCCCCTAAATAAATTCATTTTGGCTGAGAGGTAGAATATTAGAAGAGGAGGCAAATAGTTGTTAGTTACTTTTGATAGAAGCATGTGGATCCAGAACTAGGAATGATGCAGACTCAGTACAATACCTCTTGGCTTTAGCTATAAAATCGGTGGGCTGGTGCCTGTGCCTAGTCCATGATGTTCTCCTAATGACCCCTCCTCAGCAATTTGGCCACAGGAATTTGTGGTTGACGAAGATTCTGCTTTTCAACTACTGGCCCAGGTCGAGGGCGCACTTGGTAAATATTACTTTGATTCCCAGCTGCAGGTCAAGTGTGTATATAATGACTTTTAGTGGTACCTCAAGTTTCGCTGACGCACTGCATTTAAAATCAGTCCCATTCTTGAAGGAGCGACGATTGCTCTGTCGGGCAACAACTTTTCAAACATCATTTCGAATGGATTTATTACTGCTTTTTAATTTTAAGGGAAGTTTCTAAAATTTAAGTGTCATCAATCTCTGATCATTAATAGCAAGCAATTTGCTGGTGGTATTTTTTTTTTTCAGTTAGGCAATTGATATCGTGAAGTGATATGGAGGTCCATGTATTGTCTGGATTGTCTCCTCCCTCTAGAAGATAAGCAAGGTCAAAAACCCTACAATTTCGGGCCTCCCTTGTGGCACAGAGGGTTGAGCACTGCACTGTGAAGCATCCGCTGCAGAGCAGTGCGAGTTCCATACCAGGTAAGGGAGGAGACCCACATGGCGCAGCAAACCTCTTCTGCCTCGCCCGCTGATCCCCTCAGCAGTGTGTTTCAGTCGATCTGCCTGTTCTACTCCTCACTCTGTCTCTGAAATCCTCTCACCTCCCACAATTCTGGCCTCTACTCTAGCTTTTGTATGCATAAATAAATAAATCTTTAAAAAAACACAACAATTTCATCTTCTATCTCAGTTTTGATTTGGGAAGGAGGTGGTTAAGTTACAAAATCAAAAACGTGGCAGTTATAAAGCTCGCCTTCTATTGCATGCTTTTGCAGCAGCAATTACCTCAGCTACAAATCTCATTTACAGAACTCTTTGAAAGTGCTATCTGGATGATGGAAGAATACACTGGAAATCAATGGAGGGTGATTTTATTCCCAAATTGAAGTTACCATTTAATAGTCAGGGAAAAAACACACACGTGCATACCCCAACCTCCTTCTTACTCATTAATAGATTCCTCAGTAGCAATTCTGAGGCTCAACTTTCACAAATTAAATTACTCCTTGAAAAATATGACTTATAAACACTCTTTACCAATTGAAATGCAATAGCATCCTAGCTTTCAGAAGGAAAATAGACGGGAGCTGTTGGAAATGATCCTAATCGTGATGCTAATAGGGAACAACCCAGTAAGTTTTGTGTAAAACAGGCCAGCACATGCTTTCCTGTACTTACAATTATGAGATATTTTCTTTCCCAACTTATGGTATCTTAGCAAACATCATGCCTGTTAGTCCTAATGGGATAAAAAATGATGGGCCTCCCTGGTGGCACAGAGGGTTGAGCACAGCACTGTGAGGCATCCTCAGCACAGCAGTGCACGAGTTCAATCCCTGGCCAGGGAGGGGACCCACATGGTGCAGGAGACCTCTCCTGCCTCGCCCACTGCTCCCCTCAGCAGTGTACCTCAGTCGATCTGCCTGTTGCTCCCCACTCTGTCTCTGGTGAATCCTCTCACCTCCAGCAACTCTGGCCTGTACCCCAGCTCTGGTATGCATAAGTAAATAAATAAATCTTTAAAAAAAATAAAAAATGATGACCTGGGATATGTGCCCTTAGGACATCATGCTTCTGGGAGGGCTATTTCTTTCCTGGAATGTGTGTCTGTAGACACATAGATATGGAGGAATCACAGTTGTTTTCTTTTCTCTGAGATTTTGTTGCTATTCCTGTCTAGTCAGAGGGTCTGTAATCCAGGTTTAATCTAAATAGATGGGGGTGCTGCCAAGGGACTCTAATTCCATTTGAATATTCAATAGCACAGCCAGAAGAGCCTTGGGATGCTTCCTGCTGGAGATGACCTTAACTGTAGCAAAGATGGTCTTTGAGAATGGTCCTGAAGTTCTACCTTATTTGCTATTCATTGATTTAAGACAGGAGGGACATTTCAAAATTTTCATATAACCCATGATTGCTAAAGCTTTAAGGCATTTCACTATGAATTAATTTAGTTATAAGCTTCATTAGTGTCCTCTGATAGAGATTGGCTATGTTTTCATGTAGCAAAGGAAAGATATAGAGGTGCTGAATATTTCTAAGGAATGTGAACAAACTAGGATGATTTGATTCCCTATAGTCAGTCTAGCTCATTTCAGCTGGGATATCTTGGCTATTCATCTATATTTCTTTTCATGTGTTGCTCGTACACTTCTCTATTTAATCATTCTTTTGACAAACTTTATTTTTTTTTAGTTAGTTATTTAGTTATGCATACAAGAACTGGGGCACAGGCCAGAGGTGCAGGCGGTAAGAGGATTCACTAGAGACAGAGTGGGAGCAGAACAGGCAGGCTGACTGAAATATACTGCTGAGGGGAGCAGCAGGTAGGCTAGAGAGGAGAGGTCTCCTGCACCATGTGGGTCACCTCCCTGGCTGGGAATAGAACTCATGCTGCAGTGGCTGTGGATGCTTCACAATTCAGTGCTTAACCCCTTGCACGCCAGAGAGGTGCCTCTCTGGCAAACCTTTTTAGGTGACTGTCATGTCTCATTTCCAACCCAAACACTGAGTATACAATGATGATGAAGAGTATGGACCCCTCCTTTGTAGAGTTTATCGCTTAGTGATGGAGTTTGGAAAACAAAAATTTTTAAAAAGCAATGATATAAAAGCAGATTCGATGCAGATGGTGCAGTGCAAGATAATCTGAGATAAGAACCAGCTTAGGGTGTTCCATGGACACAATGAAGGTGAATATAGTTAGACTTCAAAGGGAGAATTAAAAGAGAGAATGGGGAGGTCACAGTATTGGATATACAGGGGCCCTGAAAAAATTTAGGATTTCATTCCACTTTCCTTGGGAAATCACGGGAGAGTTTTAAGCAGAAGAGGAACAATATCTAGTTTATGCTTTGAATGACTAGCTTTTCTGTGATGAATGCAAGAGACAGGCATGGAAACAAGGAGGCAACATAGGAAGCTGATTAAAAATCCAAGGGAGGGGTGATAGTGGCATTACAGATGTTGTAAAGTATTCAGTGACCCTGAAGAAGTCAAAGGCTGAAAGGTCTAATGAAATGACAACTATTAAGTCTTCAAGTCTCATCTAAATTGTGTTGTCTCGTGTTATGGAGAGAATGCATATGTTCTCTTTGGCTGTGCCTTCCAACCTTGGTTGTAGCTCTGGTATAATCATTTAAAAGACAGAAATGGAATATCAGAAAGGAGCGCGTTTTCTCTGCTTGTGTGCTCTCATCCTGTCCTTTCCTAGACTTGCTCTAGGATGCCGTGTCCACCTTTCATGCTCCTTATCCCCAGCATCCACACTTGTCTACGTCTTGCTTCTTTTGTCCACAGAGGTGACTTCAGAGTGAGAACCTCAGTAGATATTAAAAGATGTAAGAAGAGAGGGTGTGGAGCAGATTTGGGAATGAGATTATCTCTGGAATTCTTCACTACAAACCACAGAGTGCTGATCTCCTTGGCTACTACTGAACTTGGCTTTTAACACTGTTATTTCAGCTACCTTTTTATGGTCAGACATAAAAATAACAGACTTTTTGAAAAAGTGTGTTTTCAAAGGAGCTAACAGGCTTCGGCTTCATCATATTTGCTAATAAGAGGCCTGGATAAAATAGAAAATTGAGAAAATTGATTCTGATCTGTGCATTTACCCTGAAATTATACCATCTCTTATTTAGGAAGTTCAAAGCCGTCCCAGTGTTAATGTATATTATCTTACTGATATGAACATCACAACTGGGAGGGCACATCAGTAGTCAGATTTCTCATTTTCCATTTCAGTCAACACAGACTTTTTTTTTTTAAAGATTTCTTTATTTATGCATACAAGCACTGGGGTACAGGCCAGAGGTGTGGGGAGGTGAAAGGATTCACCACAGAGAGCCGGGAGCAGAACAGGCAGATCAACTGAAGTACACTGCTGAGGGGAGCAGCGGGCACAGCAGGAGAGGTCTGTCGCGCCATGTGGGTCCCCTCCCTGGCCGGCAGCAGGGATCGAACTCGTGCTGCAGTGGCTGCGGTCTGCTTCATAGTGCGTTGCTTAACCCACTGCGCCACCAGGGAGGCCCAACACAGACATTTTTAAAAGCATGTATTACTTGTTTTTTGGTGGTGGGAGAGATATGGTGATCACACCTGAGAGGTGAAATCATATATTGTCAAAACACTAAATAAAAATAAATAAAATCATTTACTTGCTTTAAGAGCTATGACCTAGATCTCAGCTTAAAATGTGTAAGTTTGAGCCATGTCTCCTGAATTGTATACATAAGCTGAATTGTATGTAAAATCATTCCGGACAAAAGAAGTAATTGATTATGTGCTGATCTGGATCATGTATATTCTAATTTAGCATGAGGTTTGAGATAGAAGCATCAATTGTGATTTAATATTGCATTTTGGACTATTAGAGTTGGGAATGAACTTAGAGTGTCATCTACTCTTTTAATAAATGATCTAACACCTGTAACCCAGACAAATGAAATAAACTAGCCACAGTCCAAAGAAAGTCAGTGGTAAAATGAGGATAGGAATCTGAGATGGGGGGAGGGGGGGTGTCTGTGAATTGTAGCCTAGTGGTATTTACCTTTCAGTAAACTTCCCAACCAGTCATGTTCTTAATGTGCATTTCTGCTGCAGCATTTCATTGGTCATATGGCTATGATGCTCTTATTGCAGTTTCATTAGCCATCTAAGCTCCTCAACCAGGAATGATTTCATAATGAATATCATAAATCTAGAGCCTGTTACTGTTTGAGATAAGTCTCTGAAATATATATTCAACTATACTCTGCTAATATTAGTGACCTACAGGCTCCATTCTAGCCGCATGTAATTAAATAACTAGGGATTGGCACTCAGCAACATTTACAGATAAGATTCTGAGCTAGTTTAGAGGTCACGTAGTACTTACGTGCTGGCAATACTCAGTCTAAGGTGAAAACATACATACTAGTCATGATGATCTTGGTTAAACTATATAAGAAATATAATCTTTGGGCTGAAAACATCTCAAATTTGTTTTGGTATGAAACACAAAATTTAAGCAAACACAAAAATATCACACTCCAACACACACAAAATTTTCACATACCTGCAATAAAGAACTTCAATGAGTAAATCTGTTGATTGGGATTTTCATATTGGTATTTTTTAAAGGCTTAATTAATGATTAGTAAGCATTATTTAAATAAACCTATATTCCCTGACCAAATAGGGACTAACTGAACTTGAGTTTCTTCAACATATGCAGGTTATGTTCAAGTTCTAATATTCTTATTTGATATGGATCTTGATAACTTTGAAGAAGACAGATCATTTCACTTGAAATAAATATTTGTCTGACCATAGGGGTACATGCTGTATCTTATTCTTGAATTTCCTCTGTATAGATGTGTTTAACTTTGACATAGTGATAAGACAATGAAAATTGTTAAGAACCTGTTTTTTTATTGAACACCTACTATATATCACACAGAAGTTATCTTGCAACAACTCTAAGTGTTCCAATTTTAACAATGACTGGAACGGGATAACTTAGATTGGGATGGGATTTGAAAGCAGTTATTCTTGACTCAAACTAGTGCTCCTGTCTTACAAAGGTCTATGGACACTTGAAACTATTTAGGCTCTGACCACGAGGAGTGAGGTAGGAACACTGGTGCTTTCCATAATCTTTGGGCAAAAGTTCTAAATTGTTTAGTTATTTGTCAAATTATTTTGATAGATGACAAAGTGTAAAGCCAGAATTTCTTTTTAATGAACTTGTCTTAGGTCTTTAATTGTTTCTGATCAAACAGTGTTATTTTCCTGATTAGTTTATTCATCAGAGAGCCATTATTTTCAGATCCAAACCTCTTTTGATAAAGAACCTGTAATTACTGGAACTTTATCCAAACCAAGAATTTGGAAAAAGAGTAAAGGATGGCATTTGGGGCACAGAAAGAACAGTTAGATATGAACTATGATTCAGGGAATTTTCTGATTCTTTTCAGGCAATAAGAGTTGTAGACCAACTGTGAAAATTTAGTTTTAAAGGTGAGTGGGGAAGGAGTACATTATAGCTTTTGTGAAAAGCAGTTAGTGAATGTTGACATATTCGTCATGAATTCTCCTTTGGTAATGTACTTTCCTGAATCGTAATGTGAGAGATGTCAAATCTCCTTGAAGAATACCTGCATTATAACATTTTAAATATTTTCTGCATAGATGATTTTTCTTTTCGGAAAACTCTTGCATTATTCTAGTAAACATAAAGAACAAAGTTAGCCCTTTAGAACTCTATTCACTCTTAGTGGGAATATAAATTGGAGCAGTCTCTATGGAAAATGGTATGGAGATTCCTTAAAAGACTAAAGATGGAATTACATGTGCTTCAATAATAGTCCTAGGGATTTATCCCCCAAATGTGAAAACATTAATTTGAAAAGATATGTATACCACTATGTTCATAGTAACATTCACAATAGCCAAGAAAAGCAATCCACTGAAATGCTCATTGAATGAAGACTGGGTAAAGAAGTTGTGGCATACATATGTAATGGGCTACTACTTATATGTTTCAAAAGATGAAATCTTGCCTTTGTGACAACATGGATGATGTTGAAGGTGATCATGCTAAGTGAAGTCAGTCAGAAGTGAAAGACACTTTTTGGTCACAGTCATATGTGGAATAAAAATAACCAAAGCAAAACACAACAAAAATTACTCTTTGTAGCTGAAAAAATCATTGATTATCAGAGGGGTGCAAGAGGAAGTGGATGGAAAGGGTGAATGGGGTTCCATGGGATCCTGTGATGGCATTAGAAATTGATGGTTAACAAGTGATGCATACACACATAATGAATACACATAGGTATGAATCTGTACCCCCATGACGTAGTTTTGTAAAGGAATGGTAAATTAATAATGGCATTAAATAATAAATAATAATTAAATAATATATAAAAGTAAGTATATCAAATATTGAAAAGTCAGCCCTTTAAATGTTCTGCTATTAAGGGATGAGGAAAATAGATCAAAGAGAAAATCACCCCGTTATTTTCCTTTCAAAGGAGTAATGGAGACTTTGTTTATTGATGGAACTATTTTACCTTGATTTTGTTCCTTTAGTGAATAAATATTATCATCAATTTAAATTCAAATAAATCACATAGTAACCTAGTCAACTTGCATATAATAAAATTTTCAATCTAATTAATATGAGACCTCATTTATACAGAATTGTGGTTTATTGTTACTACTTCTCTCTTCCTGAGAAAAAAAGAGAACTCAGAAAAGCAATGACATATTATGTATTTAGTAAAACACAGTATTTTCTATAGGATGCCCTGGGCTCAATGCTGTTGTTACTCAGTGTACAATATGTCTTGTGTTTTCTGTATTCTCAAGATTTTTCTTTATTCTCAAGATTTTGGGCAGTAATTGCTGAAGCTCAGAATAATGACCTTCTTTAAAGGTCTGGAGAAACAAGGAATGATTTAGCTTTATCCCAGATATTGTGGTTTATAAAGCAGAGGAAATTACTTACATATTAAGGAAAATTTTTCCAACAAAAATGAAGGATGAGATTACAAAGAACTTTCAGGGGCTATGACACAATATTGGAAAGTTTGACCTATGGACTACAATTAACAAGATGAAGTATAATAAATACTATTGAAATGGTCTGTACTCAATATCCTCCACCCAAAAACAGACAGATAAATAAAAACACAAAAACAATGAAGTGAGGGAGCCAAGATTGAATTACTGACTTTTCAAAAGTCTAGGTGTTTTAGTTGACTTTAGTGTCAAAATCAGGCAATTGCAGATGTAACCAAAAGCTTATCCTGTATGCAGGTACTTTGAGTCTTTTCTGAAAGGATGTAGTTCTACTATTTTCTGTGGTGATCAGATTACTTGTGTAACATAGTGTTTTTTGTGGGTATTTTTATTTTCTT
The DNA here is from genome assembly GCA_019455555.1 of Galemys pyrenaicus. NCBI lineage: Eukaryota > Metazoa > Chordata > Mammalia > Eulipotyphla > Talpidae > Galemys > Galemys pyrenaicus. The sequence goes on from JAGFMF010011467.1 coordinate 462,754, forward strand.
TTAAAGACTTACTGATTTATGCATACAAGAGCTGGGGTGTTGGGGGGGGTAAGGGGAGTCACCAAAGACACAGTAGGGAGCAGAACAGGCAGACTGACTGAAACACATTGCTGAGGGGAGCAGTGGGCAAGACAGGAGAGGTCTGCTGCAGCATGTGGGTCCCCTCCCTGGCCAGGGATCAAACTGGTGCTGCTGTGCAGCGAGTTCTTCACAGAGCTGCGGTCAACCCGCTGTGCCACCAGGAAGGCTCATGGGTCATATTAGAGAGAATATTGATCAACTGAAATTAAGCAAGGGTTATTAAGGTGTTTAAATGTCTATACTATCTAAAGGAACTGAGAGTATCAAACCTGATGTGAAAGTATGGGACTTTAAAAGCGATTTTATAGCTTCTGAGGTGTTGACATGTAGAAGACATTAGAAAATTTATTTTGTATGGCACTAGAGACCCTCATTATGACCAGTTGACATTAAAAGATTTAAATATTCATGTTCTATATGTTGATTACTACAGTCTTTTGGGCCTTTATTAGATTACTTTGTAAATTCCCTATAGTTTTGAAGTTTCTAAAATGTGTCCAGGTGATTATCTTCTCCTCATCTTAAGGCTCACTACACAATATTGATCTAGAATAGAAAAGAAGCACAGCAAGTCCATGGAAACTGTCTTCCTTTATACCAGATGTTGACATTTATACACTTTTTAGGGAGCCTTGTTGTTTTGTCATCACCTATTTTTATTTATATGTTACTGTTTTTTTCTCTCTAAATTTCAGAATTAATTTTTTGGGATGTCATTTTCCATCTTTGACCTAAATTATAATGTAGAAAGAACATCTCTAGCACTCTGGGCTGACACTGGGGACTGAAAATTGTGGACTGTGGATTTCAAAATATGAGTCCTTTCTCTTCCTGTGCTGGATACTGAAGTTTAAATCCTGAAAGGAGGAATGAAGATATTGGGTTGATTTGCAAGATATCTGATCAAAGTAGAACTACAATTCTGAGTCCTGAGAAAGTAATTGATCAAGTAAAATAAATCATTATTTTGTAGCTTAAAGGTAGAAGTGGCAGCAGCAGCAAAGTTCTTATATGGGGAGGTCCATGAGCATGATAAGAGGTCACTTGACAAAGGGCCATCCAGCCATCCTATAATCTTCATTAGCTGTGAGCACATTTCTTTTGTTAAAAACTACATGGGTAATGGTGCCATTCATCGAGATCCCCGGAAAAATGTTAAAGTTGAGGTTGGGTATATGATAGATATAGTTGGAAATGTTGAATATGAATTATATTTGGGTCATTCAAATTGAAATTTGTAGTGGACAGCTAGGAAGTGACCCTGGGGATCAGGAAATGAAATGAGGTAAAGTACACGCATTTCGAAAATGATTAGCGAAGATAGAACAGTAGATGTATTGTAGTTTTTTGTTTTGTATTAAATGTTTTAATTGTAGTGATGTATTGTAGTATTGTAGGGTCAAGAGCCAAGAAAGAAGCATGGAGTAAATCAATATATGAGTGATAGTTAATGTAAAATGAGCTGGTGAAGGACAATGAGGAGAAACAGTTTAAGAAATTTGATGAGTAAGTTAAAAAACTTAGTACTATAAGCATCACCAGAATAATTACTGAAAAAAAAGTGCTTAATGTAAATAAGTAGCATATAGAAACCAACTATTTTTTTCATTGTTGAACTAAAGAGCTTAGTGAAATAGATTAATAGTGAGAGTATTTCAGTAAACAGATCACACTGAATTATATAGAAGGTTATAACTATACTGAATTAAAATAGAAATAGTGAGTGTAAAATTTAAGATGATTGATTATGAGGCATTTAAAAGAATAGTTAATCAGTAGAGTAAGAGAATAAGGAGGACTGTGGTGCTTTTTTATTGCTTTTAGACTACTTGAAAAATAGCCATGTTTGTTGACTCATGGAAAGTTCTGTTGATTGGTCAAATGTGAGAAACTGCAATTGTGGCATCTTTCCCTTTGTAGAAATGACATGGACAAGAAATTTTGACTGAGGTCACAAAAGTTGTAGCATTATTACAGTGAGCCATGCCTGAAAATCTCATCTGGTGCATGAGTGATCATTAATTGCCTCCTGTATTGAACATTAATGAGCAGGCGGTGGTGACCATTAATTAGGAGATGTTTGCAAGATGAGAAAAAAGTGTTCACTCTTGGGAAATTCAATGGATGACATTAAAGGACATTGGCTCCTAACAAGATTAAAGATGGCAAATTAATGATATAAAAACTTGAATACAAAGTTGTCACAAAATGGCATCTAGGCAGGTGGAAGAAATCAGAAAATTCTTACCTTGAAATGCGCAAGTAAATCTGTATCTAGACAAGCAAAGGGAACTGAAAAGTGTAAGTAATTGTTCTTATGATCTATAGTTCTCAAGCATTGTTCTGGTGAATAATTTAATTTTTAAGCTTAGTCAGGACTTCTCAGGTGTGTGTGGATTGCAAGGTCCATTCCTGGGGTTTGTATAGGCCTGAAATAATCACACTATTGCTTACTTGTCATGTTCTTTATTTTGGTTGCCTCCATTTTACCCAGAATTCACCAGAGAATAGTAAAGATAAAATTTAAAAATTTCACTTTATGAAATTTTTTGAAAAGTATTTTCACAAAATACTTTCCTAACTGTGTGTAGCTCTGAGTAGCTGAAATCCCTGGAGGTTCCTAGGGTGCTAATCTCTTAAGGGCTACTTATGCATATGAGCTTCTTACTTGATCCCCTTCCACTACAAACTTAAAGTAGAGCTCCTTTGTCTACCTCCCTCTTTCTTTATTTGTTGCCCTTGCTTGTTAAATTAGAAATTGAGGGAATGTAATTAAATGCATTGGAGTAGTCATTCAGAATCTGATGGGAACATCTGTAAGTTTTAGTTCTTTAGGTAGTTTTAGAAGAAATCACTCTAAGACCTAGAGAAGCTCAATTCCCATTTTTATTTATGCATTCTGTAAGGAAATAGTAGTGGCTATGTTGTTCCTGCTGTGCTAGGCACTAGGAATATAGTTCAGAACAAGAGATGGGGTCAGGTCGTATTACAAAATTTGACTACTTATGTTACTCATGTCCTCATTCCTTGGCTCAACATGTGATGGTACTGTATTCCATGATGGGCAAATGAATTGACCACTTTGTCTTTCCCTTTGACTTCATTGCCTATTAACCTCCTTAGCCTGTCAGAACATTGGCTTGCCTCATTCTTGAATGTAGCATCGTGGACACCAGTCAGGGGCCTTGCTACATGGACTACATTGCTACTGCTGCTTTATATATCTGAGGGAATCACTAGTGTAAGAAAGCTGTTATTGCATCAGTCTTGTGTGTGCGTGATACATTATCAAATTTGGGTAGAGAAAAAATCAGGAATAGACTGGGGCCCATATCTAGACATGGGTCCCAATTCCTTGGAAATGTTTGAGGCATTGCGCAAATGAATGCAATTTACTTTGAATTTTTTCCTTTAGTTACCAGTTCTCTAGATAATGAAGTGCCCACCTATCATACTCCAAGTGTGACTATTAGTTTTTGTTTTAGAGATGGTCAAGATCACATAGATTTAAACATCTTGGGTAAATTTCAATCACTTGCAACCGATTGGCAGTGAGAAGCCCTTATGTTGAGTCTCAAGATGATGTATGAGAAGATTTTAGTACTTTTTCATTGTTTCCCATATATTTGGAATAATAAGATATTGCAGACACATGTTGACTATTTCCTGCCTCTGACCACATCATTTTAGTTATTTCTCAAAAAATTCCTTCCTCTCTTAAAAAGAAATAAAGTCAAGACTGCAATATGTACTGTGTGTGTGCTGATCACTGCTGGTCTGATCTTTGGATCAAACGGGACAAAAATAAGATGTAGGTATAGATATAGATGAAGATATTTATATAAATTTGGTTATTTAATGTCCGCTGTTTACGAGCATATACAGGATGGCAAAAATCTTGCTTAATGAACAACATTCTCTACTATCAAGGACTCACGGTCCTTACAGGAGAAAGGTAAGTTAACAGTAGCTTTGGGGGATAGGTAGTGTGATACAGGGTACTCTGTGTAGCAATTTTACCCCTTTTAAACTTAATTTACTTTTTCAAAAAGATTTATTAATACATAAAAGAACTGTGGTATGGACCAGAGGTGTGTGGGGGTGAGAGGGTTCACCAGAGACCGTGGAAAAGAGAAAAAGGCAGATCTACTGAAACATACTGCTGAGGGGAGCAGCAGGCGAGGCAGGAGAGGTCTGCTGTGCCATGTGGGCCACCTCCCAGGCAGGCAGCAGGGCTCGAACTAGTGCTGCAGTGGCTGCGGTTTGCTTCATGGTGTGTTGCTTAACTCAGTGCGCCACCGGGGAGGCCCCACCTCTTTTTAATTTTAATAAATTATTTTTAATTAGCTGAATAGTTATTTTTGCCTTCAAATAATGACATTTTGTCTATTTCTTTCTAGTCTATATAACTTTATTGTGTTTTATTGCACTACCTGTACTACCCATTCAGTTGACTTAAAGTTGTGATCATTGTTTTGAGTTTAAAATAGGGATTTATGATTAGTGATGTTTGTGGCTGAAGATGTTTTGCAGATAATCATTCATAGGTAATGAAAACGTAGTGATCGTTTGTTAAGAGTTTAAAAATATGAAATGATGTTAAATTTATTGTAATACTTCTGCATATATTTAGCTGATTTATCTAGTGGCTTTGATTCTTTAAATTGATAGTGTTGAATTGCATTAACGTTGTTTCTTATGTTCAATTAACTTTGCATTCTTAAGACAACCTTAAGGTAGTAATGATGTATTATCCTTTTTATATCCTGCTTGATTCAGATTGCTGATATTTTGTTTTTAAATTTTGTATTTATGTTAATGCATTAGGCAATACGAAATTTTCCTTCCTTGGATCCTCCTTATCTGTTTTTTTGACATGGTTATTAATAGCCTCATAAAATGAGTTCATTGTTTGCTACTCTTCTGTTTTCTATGTGAAATTGGAATTACATGGTGATTAAATATTTCATAGACCCCAACTCTAAAGCATGTAAATATGAGCTTTTTCTTTTGGTGATCATTTTAGAATAATTAATAGCAATTCACAAATTCTATTTCTACCTGAGTCTGCTCTGATATGCTTTATATTTAAATTAAGTTTTACCTTTTATCTATATTTCAAGTTCATTGTCATATAGTCATTCACAGTATTATTCAATTTTACTTTATTATTTGCTGGATCTCTGGTGTTGTCCCTGATTTATTTATATTTGTAATTTTTTGCATCTTTGTTCCTGAACAGGATTGTCAGGGATTTGTCAATAATATTAATTCTTTTTAAAATGCAACTTTTTTCTCTCTTTATCCTCTCTAATACAGATTCTCAATTCTTTCTTGGTATTTGAATCAATTTAGATGTTCTATAAAAACAAATAAAACAGTGATGCCTGGGGGCATTCTCCAAGTGGTTTTGATATAATTGTTGTAGAATGATGCTTAGATATCTGTATTATTTTTTTAACCTCCCAATGTGACCCTAACATTAAATTAAAGTTACAAACAGTTACTTTATATAGTCCCTTAACTTCTATACTTTATAATCTCATTAATTTCATTACATACACTATATTTTTAGTTATTCTATTGTTTTTGAAATACACTTTATCTTTAACCTACCACTGTACATGATATGAGTATTTATTATACTCTATATGATTTCTAGTTTTATGGTTTCATCTTTGACCAATGAGTAAATAGGAACATACTTTTCAATTTTCAAATAACTTGGAGCTAATTATATTTTGGATAATTATTTTTCACTTAAATGAATTTTTCTTAGAAAATATAATCTGATCATATTTTAATTAAAAAGATTGTTTTATTGAGGTAACATTACTTGAAATCACCATATACTATTCTGGGTAATAGGTTGCATTTCTTCAGATGTGTGTCACTTCACCATGGCCACCAGCAGAATACAATCATCCTCCATCTTTCAGTTTTCCACCTCTTTACTTGCCATCCCTCATTCTTCCCTTTGTAGCCTCTGTTTTTTTTTTTTTTGTCCATTTTCCTCTTTTAAAAATAATTGCTTTAAGATGTGTTTGATGGCATGATAATTGGTAAGTTTTCTTTGTGCTTGAAAAGAATATATTCTCTAGCAGTTAGGAATGGTAGTGTAGTGACATATCCATTGTATCATGTTTTTAATTTTTTCATTCATGACTTCTGCATACTTTTAGGATTTCATCAGCTAATGCATTTAATTGGAGAAGTATATAAAATCACTACTGTGATTGAAGAGTAGTCTATTTCTCCTAGTTCTGTGAGGTTTTGTCCTTCCTTAATTTGCCCCCTTTTGAGTTACTGCCCAATCAGGTGGTCCACTGGTACCCTATAAAGCACAGACTGGAGGATGATCACACCTGATATCCCACACTTGCAATGGCTCTGCTTAGTAACAGTGTCTTTTGAAATTTACATATGCATGAAGAATATAGGAACCCATATTTGAGGGGGACAGTGAAAGCCAGCAATCAAGGCATTTAGCAGTTATTCACAAACCTGGGAGAGAACTATATCTTTGGCCATGAACCAATTCAGGACTCAAAAGTAAACTGCACAGTATTTAGTCAGTAATCCTTCAAACAAGAAACTTCCTGTTTCAGATGCTGCAAACAATTCAAGAGATAAAAATAGAACAAAATGAGACCCGGAAAACCAAGGTGCCACCAATGTAGAAATCCAAAAATACCTCAAGACCAAAAATAACCACGGTGATTGGTGATTTCCATAAAGTAAAGATAGAATGCCTTATGCATGTGTGTGTCAAGACATCAGCTCAAACATCAGGCACCCCAGTTTTAAAAATACATTTAGCTGCTGTGAGTCTCAAATTAATTACAAACTGCTCATTCCAAAGAGATTCAGTTTTAAAGGGAAAGTGCTTAAATTCATGGAGGAATTAAGGGTATAGAGAGGGAACTCTGGCTGGAACTGATACTGGTATATATTCAGTTCACCCATACATCCCACTTCTGCATTCTCAGCCTTTGCCTTTCCTTCCCCCTTAACATACAGTTTTCAACCTTCACATGTCATTTTTTTTCTTCTATAAGAAAGTTTTTGTTTATTTATAGTCAATTTAACCTGGAATCAGATACATATAACACTGTAAGATATATGATTATAAAATGCATAGTGCACAACACACTTTATATCATATTTATATATATATATGTCCCGTATATATATGTTTCACTGGCATTAAGGTAAGAAATTTATTATTAACTACTTCGGAGAAAATGACCTTTATTCTGTCCCTTCACCATAGTGTTCAACTACTATTATAGGATTGACCTTTTGACTGTGCCTGATGGAAAGACCCCACTGATGAACAATCTCACACCTAACAAATTATATGGAATAGCAACAAGTTTTCTCTTACTCTTCCCAGAAGAAAAAATAGCTTTGACAAATAACTGCAAGGCTGGGTTGTTCAATATTCAAAGGTGTTGCTCATGTCTCGCTGTAGAAAAAAAAGAATAGAATGAGGCAGCCAGGGAGTAAATGGCGCTGCCTTAGACAAGAGAACAACCGTCAAAGCCTGAAAGGCCTCACTAACAGACCTCTTTAGCTAATATGTGTCATTTTTCAGTTGGATGTTTAATCAATGGGGACCAGTTCCTGCTAATGTCCCAGGTCCCATAAATCACCAAATGTCCTAATTGGAACCATCTCTCAGTAGACTCTGTAGATTACTCTGACTCAGATATATACAGAAGGGATACCAAAAGTAATGAGGCTGTGACTGTTCAAGTCATTCTTGCTGTTCATTCTCTACATCTTTTTATTTTTTCCTTCTACATGTTTTCTTGACTATTATATGCAGCAATAAAGGAGGCCGTTCCTCAAAAAGTTTTCTAAGAATGAAAAGAACCCTGATTTGAAGGGGTTTACTAAACAAGCAACCTTTAAAATTCTGTGAGAATTTAGAGGACGGGAAGGAAATCTTTGTTTAAAACAAGGAAAAGTAGGAAAGAAGATCTCTTACATTGTAATCTCTCTGTTGCTAGGGCTCCCAGGTCAGACAATGGATTTCCAATTGAATTTGAATTTTAGGTAAACATCAAACAGTTTTTCATGTGGAAGCATGTGGCATGCATCATTTGTGACAAATTATTGGAGAAAAAATTCATTGTGTATCTGAAATTCTAAGTTTTTGTTAAATTTGTCAGTTATAAATTTGGGTTTATTTCTCCACATGTGAACATATGTGTACAAGTTTTGCTACCCTCCACCAGATCACCAGATCTGTGCCCTACCATTCCCCTACTGAGTGTAAAACACTGACATTTACTTGTCTTTGTGCAAGATATACTGGTTACCAGAGTTATAAGGCTGAAGGAAGGCTAGGGGAATGGAATTCAAATGTAACCGGGCTTCCTATTTTGTCATTTGCTAAAGCTCACAACTTTATTTCCTATTATCTCTCTTCATGACATTCTAAGTATAAGTCACAATTGGTGTTAGGTCAGCAAAGCAGTGTGTGGGTCTCTTGAATTTTGTCAGTGCTAATATTACTATCCACAGTGATCCTGTAGCAAATGACTTCATTCTCATATTTAAAACCCTCCTTTTCAGGCCTCCCTGATGGCACAATGGGTTAAGCAATGCACTATGAATCAAACAGCCTCCAGTGCAGCAAGAGTTAGATCCCTGCCACCCAGGGAGGTGACATACCTGGTGGAGCAGACCTCTTCTGTCTTGCCTGCTGCTCCCCTCAGCAGTGTATTTTGGTAGATCTGCCTGTTCTGCTCCCCACTCTTTCTCTGGTGAATCCTCTTACCCTCCATACATCTGGCCTGTACCCCAGTACTTGTATGAGTAAATGAATAAATATTAAAAAAAAACCCTCCTATTAATTCCTGTCACCTTCATAATAAAATCCAAACTACATGATAAAATCCAAACTATATACATGTTCTGACTCCTGTTTATTGCTCTAAATTTGACCTTAGCACTAGGAACAGGATACCATTATTAATCTCACTCTACAAGTGAGAGAAAAAGGATAGTACAGAAAGACATACCATATTGCATAGCTACACTAATTACCTTATGTCAAAACAGTTATGGCATTAGTGAGGAAGTGTTGAAATTGATAACATTCAGTCTTGGTTAAGACTTTCGTGTGCCATCGTGTTAATTGGTTATGCTATTTTGGAGGGAGACTTGACAGTGTTTGTGACATTTTAAATATGTGTTCTCTGATCTTTCATTATCCTAGTTGGCGTGTGTTAATATATTCATTGATGAATGTAAGTGTATACAATAATGTCAGAGATTATGAAAACCTATCTCTTTTCTGAGGTTACTACTAGGAAGGACGATCAGTAAGGCAGGAAGGGTCAATGTGAACTTTTACATTTTACGATATATTAAAGATTTATGGCTAGGGTAGGTGTCATTTTCTTAAGCAATGTAAATTCGCTCAAAAATTTTTACAAATCTTTGTAGACACGAGGGAAAGTCTGTCATGTAGAAACTCCAAGCCATTTTCTCTCACCGCATTTTAAAAACAAAATCACCTATGGGGAAGCCTGCTTTTTATTTATTTTTTTAAGGAAAAGTCAAAGAAATCTGGTTTTTTCTGTGTTAAAACTATAAGGTAATGTACATATAGATATTTTAGAACAGTAGCTGTTCCCTATAACAGTTATTTACCTTATTTCAGCAAGTATATCTATAATTAGTTACTTTATTTCAGCAGAAAAAATAAAGAACTTATTCATAATTCTGTCATTACTGAAAGCTTTTGGTATGTATCAGGCTGTTGTCTTTTTTTTTTTTTAAATCAGTTTGCTTTAAAGAATCACAAGGGATTTTGTTTTCTAGGTTTTTTTTTTTTTCTGATGTCCTTGTGTACTTTTGCTATCACGGTAATTTTGGCCTCATTAAGTGTATTAGGAAGGAATAATTCATTATTGGGAGGGGTTTTAGAAGGGTAGTTACTATATTAGTTATTCTTTGAAGAATAGATAGAAATCAATAGTGAAATAATATGATTCTTTTTTAATAAGATTTATTTATATACGCAAGACCTGGGGTACAGACCAGAGTTCTGGCAGGTGAGAGGATTCACAAGATGCAGAATGGGGAGCAGAACAGGCAGAGCCACCAAAATACACTGCTGAGGGGAGCAGAGGCGGGGCAGGAGAGGTCTGCTGTGCCCTGTTGGTTCCCTCCCTGGCCAGGGATCTAACTGGCTCTGCTGTGCCTTGGATGCTTCACAGTGCAGGGCTCACCCTACTGTGCCACCAGGGAGGCCCGCCTTTTGTCTTTATGGAGACATTTCATTATTCTTTCAATCTCCTTGGCTTTAATCAGTCTGTTTAAAGTACTATTCCTGATTTAGTCTTGTGAGGTTGTATATTTGTAAAAATTTGTTTTTTTTCTAGATTATCCAATTTTTTGACATTATAATCATAGTACTCTTATGATCCTCTTTATTTTTGATAAGTGTTGTAACTTTACTTTCATTTCAGATTCTATTTGTCTTTCTCTCTTTTTTTTTTCTTATTCAGTAGCAAGCAGTTTTTTTTCCTGATGTTTTCAAAGAACTAGCTCTTGTTTCCATCAATCTGTTATACTGTATTTGTTTCTGTTTTGCCATTTCCACTTCTCCCTACTGACTTTGGTTATTTGTTCTTTTTTTTTTCCCCTTCCAGTTTCGTAAGGCATAATGTTAGATTGTTTGCTTGAAATTTTTATTTTTTGATATGAGAATGTATTATTTACCTAGTACTCATGCAGTAGTATTATTTTAATCTCACATATTTGATATTTTTCTAGCTTTGTTTTTGTGGTTTGAGTTCTGGTTTGATACCATTCTGATCAGAGAAGATATTTGCTATTTCTATGTTAATGGATATATTGATATTTGATTTGTGACCCAACATATGTAATCTGTGGATTGTTCCATGTGCAGTTGAGATGAATGAATTCTCAGTTTTCAGGAGGTGGGGTGCCCTAGGAATGTCTGTTAAGTCCATAGGGTTTTATTTCTCTTTTAAGTCTATTGTTTCATTGTTGATTTTTTTTTTGTCTAGATTATCAGTCCTGCTATATAAGTAGGTGTTGGAATCCCCTACTAATATTGTGTTGCTGTTGATGTCTTTATTTTGATGTTTTAATTGTTGATTTATTTGTTTTGATGTTCCTTCATTTGGTGCATATATATTGATGTTTGTTATGTCTTCTTGATGGATTGATCCCTTAATTGTTATGTGATGTCTGTCCTTGTTACCTGTTTGTAGCTGGAAGGCAGTTTTAAATCATAGAAATATAGCTGTCCCTTCCATTTTTGGATACTATTTTCTTTTTAGATTGTTTTTCTAATTTTTTATTTTAAATATATGTTTATCTCTGGAACATATGTGCCTCCTGGAGATTTCAGAAATTTTTGTGTCTTGGTCCTGTCACTCTGATTTCTGATTTGGGAGTTCAACATTTTCATGTATAGGGGAGTTTATATATATATTTATATATATATACACACACACATGCATACAAATATATATAGTGTGTGTATGTATGTACATATGCATGTAAGTATGTATTACATTTTTTTCTGGGTATATTTGTATTTTATCTCTATTCTTTCATTATTCTCTTATTTCCTTGCCTTGCATTTTCATTGCTATCACAATGGACTCTTTGGGAGGATTTTGGTGTACTCCATTTTTACCTTCCTTGTTTCCTAGGTATTTTTCTTCTAACATGGTTACTATAAGAGGTCCTATAATTTGTCACCCATCCTATATTGAAAGCATGTTAATCTTGAGCTTCATCTCCTAGTCCCCACTTTGAAACTCCACTTCCACATTTTCCATTGTGATGAAATCTTTTGTTGAATCTAACTAAAAATGTAGAAATCCTTATGGGGAGAATTAGGAATTTGTGAAAGCCATTAAATCAAGGGATTTCTTGTTCATGTACAGAAAAACTCGGACTTCTAAAAATGCTAATTATTTTCAAATTGATTACCTCAGTAAACATTGAGACATGAATTTTCATAACTCTTAAATGTTGAATCTGTAAATTCAACTTATATACATTCATTTTATAAATGTAAATCATAAAAGAAGGTTAATAAATTTGGTGATATTAAAATAATTACTTTTGATTGTAAAAGTAATGAAAATAATAAGCCATAGACAGGACAACAGGTTTGCTGTACATGTAATTGCAAATTGGTCAGAATTCAGGAAATTAATTATATTTATAAGTAAAAAAGAAAAAATTAAATAGAAATATGGATACTGGATTGGGCAGAATAGGAAATTATCTGAGTTAATTGCATATTATATTTGGTTATTGTTCCGAGTTATACATTTGCCAAAAATGGTGTAAAACATTGGAATTTCAATGTATTTAGAATATTTTTCAACTTTACGACTGCTGAAAATGCATATGTTTTGAAATTTATAAAGTCAATAGCTATCATGAAGTTTAGGATAAAATTTCTAGCAATAACATGCTCGTTAAAAATATATGTATCTTCAATAACTGAAATATGGTGTGATTCAAAAAGTAAATCTGGTTTGGTACATACTATTTTTGAGGGAGGAAAAAAATTACCTTGATGCAGATGATAACTGTTGGAAAAAATATGTTATAGAAAATAGTGAAATAGAAGTTCAATCTCAGTTGTTAATTTGGAAATAGAAATTATTAAAATGGCAGGTTATTTTAAACCTGTTAGTGAAATTTTTGAAGGCTGAAGACTCCAAATGTTGGTGAAATTTTGGAGCTATGGTAACTCTTTACATACATGCAATACTCATGTATCAATGTACTTGCATTTGATAATAATTGGACTTTTATTAATGTTGATATGGCTGCACTCTGACCAGTCAACTCTATAAAGAAGTTCTCTAGAGATACTGATTCAATAATTTTTCACCGCCTCCAGAAGCCCAAATTCCAACAATTACCTCAATAGTTTCTCTGGAAATAATTTTTCCCTTATATTTTTTACTCATCTGACCTCATGTACTTTTACTCTCTTCTTTGCTTATTCAATCTAATAATCTTGCTTGCAGCTTGCTTAACATTCCAGAAATACTATCTTAGGACATGTTATCTCCAAAACACTGTTCATAAGAAGAGAATGATTTGCTAATTCAGAGCTTTATTCAGATATCACCTTCTCAATGATCTATACTCTGACCTATTTAAAATTATGTCCTGTCAACACTCCCTAACCCCTTTTCTTGCTCTGTTTTGTTGTTTATAACACTTGATATCATCTAAAATGCTAACTATTTTACTAATTTTCTGTCTCTCAGTTCAATACAGTATAAACTATAAGAAAGGCATTTTTCAGTGCTATTACTCAAATTTATGTCCATATATTACTCGCTTAGTAATATATTTATTAGTATTTGTTGAACTAATGTATGTGTGTTCAGAAGAGCAACACTTTTTCATATAGAATTCATTTTTCAGAGCAGTATTAGATTATTCACAGAAATAGTGTTAAGAAAGTGCATAGTTTCTGTATCCCTTCTCCCTCCTCCTCCATCATTGCCTCTACTGCAACATCCCCACTACAGTGGTATATTTATTGTAATCATCGAATCTACATTTATATGTCATCACCTAAAATCCATAGTTTATGTTAAGATTCAGTCTTTTCAAAAAAACAAACATTTATTTATATATACAAGAGCTGGGGTACCGGCCAGAATTGTGGGAGGTTGAGAAGATTCACCTGAGACAGAGTGGGGAGCAGAACAGGCAGATCTACTGAAATACACTACTGAGGGGAGCAGTGGGCTAGGCAGGAGAGGTCTGCTGCACCATGTGTGTCCCCTCCCTTGTCAGGGATTGAACTCGTGCTGTTATGCGGTGGATGCTTCACAGTGCAGTGCTCAACCTGCTGCGCTACCAGAGAGACCCAAGGTTCACTCCTGGTGCTGTGTATTCTATGTTTTATCAGATATATAATGACATGTATCCATCAGTATAGTATTATACAGAAAATGCTATCTTCTTTAATAGACTATATCTAGAAATAGCCTAAATGTCCATTGATATATGAATGATAAATAAGACATATTGTGTTCATACAATGTAAGATTATACAGTTAAAAAAAAACAAGTATTACTATACATATAAGGATGAACAAATCTCACAAATATGATCCATAATAAAAAATAAGAATGTATGTGGTCATTCCATTAACATGTACTAAAACAAAGCTACTTGAATAATTAAAAATTTTATGAAACTATAAAGGGAAGTAAAAATCATTCAACATGTTGCATGATAAAATTTACTTCACTACTGCAAAGAATGGTATCAAAATGATCTTCAAATTATTGTTTAGATTGTCTCCACATAAATGATGTTAACTCTCAAAGTAATGTTAACATGTAGCTTTATTTTACTTAATTTCTATCTTTATCTCTCACATTGATTGTAATCTTGTCTACATAGAGATTTCAGTTTTCTTTATTGCAAAGTGTAACTGAAAGGATACTACTTTATATGTAGTGGATACAGCCTATATACAGATGACATTTGAACTGAAACCGAACAATGTGAAGGAGCAAGTCATGCAAAGATCTAGAAAAACATGGGTAATGGTTAAAGGGCAAAGCAACTCTAAAGACTGAGTAATGACTGATGGACACCCAATAAAGGAATGTATTGGAGAAAAGGGGAAAACTGACTGAAATTTCTAGAGTTCTGAGATTGAAGAATACAATTCTTCTTGATAAACAGAGAAAGTCCAATATTTGAAAGCTATGAGTGAGCAGACAGCCCAATATAAGAATTTTTCATTCAGAACTGGAGCTTTATAAGATACTACTCCAAGATAAACAGTGTGATTCTTAGTAACTTGAAGGATTTTTGAAATTTCGTCTTTAGTTATGGACTTTTTCTCCTGCATGTACAATACTGGTTTGGCTAATAATTAATATGTCCTAGCTTACTCTAGTCAAGTGGTTAGCTTATAATCCAAGCTAAATTTGTCTCTCTCACTCCCTCTCTCTTCAACACACAGGCGTGTACACATGCACACACAGACACATACACTTTCTTTTTCTTGGGAGTTTGTTGTCTTCACGTGTGCATATAATCTATTCTGGTGACTGGAATCTATTCTGGAGGGGGTTAACAGTGGTCATTAGGTATGATGTCAAGGACTTAAAGTTGTGTTTGCACAGGATTTTTTTCACTTATAATTCAGATGACCAAAATTGCCCCTATAAAAAGAATCCTGATAATTTCAACTGTCTGATCACATTCATTGGTAGTTATTAAAGTGTGAAAAGATTGTGCTTATTTTTAGTTATGTAGAACTAACTTGGTTCTTTCCCCTTTTCCTCATACTTTGTTGATGGTTCCTTCCATTCCATGATGCATCATTCCCTTAAATTTCTTAATTTGTTGGTTTCAACTTAGTCCTTGAACTCAAGATATATATTCTGTTTTCTTTACATTTATTATACAGATAGTATGGTACAGTATTATCTGCTTCTTATTGTGAGCTGTGTCATGGAAAGGAAATACTAAAGCATAGAACCTTTCATTTACTAACCATTAGGAATGGCGAAATTAATTGAAATGAGATGGTTTGATCATATTATCCCTTTACTTGGGTCACTGAAACCATCTGACACCACTACTTGAGTTACTGTGGGTAGTTCTAATAATTTGTGATAGTCTTTTAGTTAATTTAGACTAATTTTGCAGGTGTTGTTATGAAAAACCAGCTGGTTTGAATAAAATTGCCCTCTTGATGCCAGCTAGCCATGATATTATCAGCTTTTTCAATTTTTTTTTCCCAGAAAGACAGATGAGATAATAGTAGGTTTTCAAAATTCTACTTTAGATCTGATTTCGGTGCATTTAACTGCAGTGATTTTGCAGGAGTAGTTATGATTCAGTTGCTATCCAGAATGTGTTTCTTCTCTTCTTTCCTATTTCTCCGTTTTCTTAGAAATGAAATCCTGCTTCCCTTTTATGCTTGTGCTTTCACTCCATCCTGCCTTCCCTCCTTCTCCTTCCCCTCCCCCTTCCTTTACCTGTCCTGGTCATCCTGCCTTCCCTCCTTCTCCTTCCCCTCCCCCTTCCTTTTCCTGTTCTGGCCCTCTCCCCTTCTCTCCCTGTCCTCACCCCCCACCACACACATACACACAAGAAACACAGAGTTAAACATAACCATATAAATAGTGGACAGTCCTCCAGCTATTCCGGTACAATAGGAAAGCAGACTGGAAATGAATGATGGCACTCTGTGGTTTAAAACATTCAGGGAAAGTCAATACGATGAGTACATAGTCATCAAAGAGTCACATTTGTTCAGAATACTGACTGATAATGCCAAACTAGTTCAAATATTTAAGAGAATCTTAACAGTCTCTACTTGTAGGATTTTAGAGAAAATAAGGCAAAGTTGACCGATCACTTATTCCACTTTGAAATAAACACCTCTTTCTTTTACATATTTTCTGAAATTTTCCCATATTACCTTTGGTTTCAATTGTTCCTTAAAGTGAAGATTGTCTTGGAAGTTTTATTTATGGAAAAATATATGTGATAAATATTCATAACTTTTAAGGAATTCAGAGGTGGGAGAGTTTAAAATAAATCTATTAACGCTTTTACAGTGATAGAGGTACGGTTAGTAATTTGACTTGGTAATATGAAAGGAAAACTTCAGGAGTCCCTTCACAGCATCAAATACAGTGTATATTTTCATGTATTATAATTTTAGAACTTTTATGTAAGGTTGTATTAAGCAAAAGGTTCAACTGTGGCCTTAGAAAAGTTTAAAAACTATTATAACAGATAAGTCATGTAATTTTGGGAATGAAAAGGATCATTAAGATCATCTTTTCCTACCATCTCATTTCACTGAGGCATAAACAGATTTTGTCGTTTATGGTTTATGTTTTTTCATATTGGAACCTTGATACCATTTCCCTTTTCCTACATTTCTTTTCCTGGCATCCTTAATTCATTTCTTTTGGAGGTGACGTAGTCGAACTATGACCCTTGAGCTAAATGTAGCCCTCAGGTAGTTTTTACAAGTACAGTCTTATTGGAACACAGCCACTTCCATGTATTTCCTATTGTCTGTGTCTTTTAGCGACAACAGTAGCAATGTTGTGACACAGATCATTTTACAAATCATAAATATTTTCAATTTGACCCTTTATAGATAAAGTTTGCTAACCACTGACCTGAAGCTTAATAGTCTTTTTTAACTTACCTGAACAGAGGCAGTATATCTCTTCTCTAACTTCTAAAAGCCACTGAATGGAATCAAAAGGAACAAAGAAATGAGCTTGATGACATGTTGTGTGGCCTCATGCCAGCAGAGTGAATCCTTGAAATGGCCTTTTTCCAATTAGTCCTTTCATTGCTTGCCAGCTTCTAAGTCACTCCAAGCTGCTAAAGTCTCCCCCTCTCCACCCACCATTTGCTAGGCCATCTGCATACAATTGGTCTCCGTAGTAATAATTCTAGTACTATGTTCCATTTCAGTATAGTTTATGATTTTTTAAAGTTCCCAAATCTAATTTTTAGCAGAAGTTATTTTGAAAAACACAAATATTCAGAATATAGCAAAAATTTATTTTAATGGAGAATAGACACGACTGCTTCACAGGGAATTCACCTCCAGATGAATGCGTCATTTGCCTTGTGTCTGTGAGATATTTTACACTACATGTAGAAGTAAGTATAGTGACATTTACCAAAGCCTCTGAAAAGTTCAAAGCAATGTTTTGACCATTTGAAATTTCTGCCTGGGCTTTTGACTAAGGAAGGTCTTAGGGAGTGTTAAACTACAAATGTGCTCAATGTTCATTGAGATTGTATCAGCCATAGGCTTCTTGGGAGAAGGAAAAGTGTTGCGTTATCACAAAGACTAAGAATGCCCTTGTGGACCAAACACTACCTGTGGACATATTAAATATCTATGGTAATGTTCTGTCCTACTGTTGATCACATGATAGTAGCTCCTGTGTTTACTGTAGTATAAGTGATATAAAAGCATTATTTAAGTTAACCACTACCAACTTGTATTCTCTCAATCTACTGTTACCATGGCGGCAGAGAGTAGTAGAACATGTTGTTGTTTGATGAGTCTTTAGACTTCTAAAATATTGGGGACCACAATTATTTAAAAATGTATATTTATATGTGTGTATGTATTTATTTTTCTTACAATGTTTGCTTTCTTTTCTCAGGTGTAATCCCCATAGAATTTTCACCACCAATTCACCCGTGCACCATCTCCATATTTCCTTGTGCTTTTCCCACCCCTGCTTTGATAACCACATCTTATTGAGCCAGTCATCTATTTTGGCATTTGGGTTGTTTCCAAGTCTTACCTATTATATATGGTGCTGCGATAAATAGAGAGAGGTGCATGTATTCTTTTGAATTAATGTTTTTGTGTCCTTTGGGTATATCCCCAGGAATGGGATTGCTGGGTCATATGGTAGCTTCATTTTTAGTACACTGAGGAACCTCCATACATAGTGTCTGAACCAATTTGCATTCCTACTAGCAGTATAGGATTGTTCCTTTTTCACCATATCCTAGATAAACATCTGTAGTTGACAGTTTTTTAAATATGTGCCATTCTTACTGGTATAAGGTGGTATCTTATTGTGGTTTTAATTTGCATTTCCCTGATTATGAGGGATGTTGAATGGCTTTTATGCTTTTTATGTTCCTGTTGGCCATTTGCATTTCTTCTTTGGAGACATGTCTTTTAAGTTCTTCTGCATATATTTTTGAATGAATTGTTCACTTTGATTTTCTTGAGGCCTGTGAGTTCTTTGTAGATCTTTGTGATGAGTCCCTTATCAGTTGTATGGAGTACAAAAATTTTCTCCCAATCAGTGAGTGGGGTGTCTTTTTATTTTGGGTAATGTCTCTTTAAAGGAACTAAAATTAATGCTTTCTCCATATGGTTGTTTCCTGGCCATACCCTATCATTAAGACATTGGCCTATAAATGAGGAATGGGCAGAAGGCAATTTAGCCTCATGGATGGGACATACTAGAAAGTATCTCTGAGGGAAGAGCTCTTCAAGACAAAGTTAACCTTAAGCAAATATGATGTGGAAAATAGGACAACTTCTCTGAAAATGAAAAAAAAAAGATATTCTCTGTAAGTTGAAGAAGAGATAAAGGTATCTATGAAGAAAAAGAAAAAGATGAAACTCCAGGCAGCGATGAATATTAAGAAAATTTGAAGAGGCACTGTACCTAGCCTTGCTAGGGAATGTTATTTTTTCAATAATTACCCCAACTCTACCTCCCAATGGTAAATACTCAGTGGGGAAAAATAATAGTTTGAGTCACCTTCTGTAAATTGCAAATTGGAACATAAAGAAAAAGGAGGATTGTAGTATTATTTTACTCATGTCCTTGAACTTTTTAAGTTACAATTTGGTTGAGGATAAATCCAGGTTTTTGTACGGGGTCTTCCTGACTTGGATAGATGATATCCCCTTGACTTATTTTGACCCGAGTCTCCTATTTATCTTCATGACACACCTCTTTCTTTTTCTGATTTCATCCTTCTATATTTTTTTTCTGTTTTATTCCTGTTTCCTAACTTACTCTTCTCTCTTTTTCACATAGTGTTTCTCTCTCTCTGTTTCTCTGTTTGAGGAGGATTTGGAAGAAGAGTTGGGGTGAAGAGAGGGATCTTTTCATATATTTTTTTGTTTCAACTTGAAACCCAAAAAAATGTCTTAATACTCTCGGGTCAATTAGGAGTTTTTTCAGTCTGAATGTTAAGTTATACTTTTTCAGATAAAATTAACAGTTTGCCATCTCTCATTTTTCTGAATATTTGCTGTCCTTCTACATTTTTTCTTCTATAAATTCAAAGGATTCATAATTTATTATCACTATTGTTCTGAGTTCTTGGTGCCACTAATCTTTCATTCTTATTGTCCCTTTTCTTCCTCATCTTCTCTTCTTCTCTTTCCCACCTAAATAAAATTTTGTTTTCAGGGAAATTTCACAGTATTATAAATACCGTAGTATCACTGGTACAATTTTTCTTCTCACTTCTACTATAAACTTTTATTCACTTCTTATACAGTGAATTTGAAGTTGCTTTATTTTAAAACATTTTTTAATAGTCCATGCCCTCATGTTCTCCACTTTTATACCCAATTGGACCTCAAGTTATTTTGTTAAAAATGTTCATTTACTGAGAAATTATGGTCCGTTATTAAAATAACACTGCGATAGTTCAAAGAATAGCTTTACCTTTCAGGTTCATTAATGTCCTTAGAAGAGCCACTGAGGGACCAGGGTGGATATGGAGGTTTAATCTGGACTCTCTACATCCACAGCCCTACTTCAATTATGATAGCCTCTAAAACTAAATTTGTGCACCTCTGCTTATTTGAAACTTTATCAGACCCCAAATTGGAGATTCCAGTTCTACACTTGATCCAGTGGAAGGCAGGAGATATCAAGGCTGCCAGATCTGCAGTATTTATTGAAAAATAATTCAATGCCAAAGGATATGTTTAGCGGTCAAAGCAAAGCCCTAATTATGACAAGAAGATGCACAGCAGGTTCATCAGAGTCTAATTTTTTGGGAAAACAAAATCTGGGTCATGGTTGTATTTCTGGGAAGAGAAGCTCTTTCTGTTTATAGGGACTTTGGGTTCGGGTTCAGTAATTGGCATATCATATTTTATAGAACAAAGGGGACAATGAAAGATAGCTAGTTTCCTTCTTACCTTTATTTCACCCTCCCCCAAATGAATAGTTTGATATTTGAGTTTAGGATGCATTTGCTTTTTGATTTCATCCTAAAATGTTTCTTTGCTTCACATATGTAGCATCTCTGATTTAGTGTGCACTTGACAATCTTAGATAGAACTCCTGCTGACTCGCCAATGAATTGGTTTGATATGCAGCTATCATTTAAGAACAAGAAAATTCCAAGTTCTGCTAGTTATGCATTTCTTCTTCTGATTACTTCTGTCAGTAAATAAAAATAACTAGCAGATTCCCTGAAAATTTAGGTTTCTTGAAATTGAGGCCATTTGTTTGTTTGTTGTTTTGTTTGTGGATTATCTCCTTTAAGGTCTACCTTTGATTTATGTGCATGCGCTCCGGTACTAAGGTGAAAGTAACAGTTCAGAAATAATTTATTCAGTTGAATTGGTACCAAAGTAGAGCACAAACCACCACTGTATAGTGTGTTTAAAAAAAATGTGATTATTTGAAAATACAATGAGTTTGGTAGGTAATTAAGAAAAGTGTTACTGCCAAATGGTGAGCTGAAAGTAGTATATACAGATGTTGATTTATAATGATGGGCCCCTGAAACTTACATGCAATATTTCTTCAATAAAAAATATAAAGAATAATAAACTTCCTATGTGCTACACATTATCGTTAGTATGTTTTGTGTGTCATTTCATATATTTTGGCTGTGCGTTGGCGCACAGGTTTCATGATAGTCATTTGGATGCTTCTCACTGAACATTGACTTTTTGTTTGATCTAATAATTTGCAGGTTTCATTCTGCCGTTGCTGCTATGGCTTAGACAAGAGGGCTTTCTCTCTGGACTCTGACTTGAGAGACCAAGATCCATTTAATTCCCAGTAGTTTGTCTATTTTGGGAGGACTTTACAAATTTACTGTGGATATGAGGCCTTCACAGGATACACAGTATTAAAGAGGAAACAATTAGAGTTGGTACTATGGAGATGAAATAGCTTTCAAATGCAGTCCCTTTGACATACATCCTTCCCTTGTTTCTCTAACTAATCTTCACTTCCTGTTTCCTCTATGATCATAATCCAGATCAAGGTAGAGGCCATGTTTAATGCCCAATATTTAATGTACCTTTAAGTAACAGCTGCTCTATCTTGTCCCCTATTTCCTTCTATAGTTTGCAGAAAAGTGTCTCAAGCCTGGGGCTATTGAACCTCATAGCTACATCTCTTCACAGTTGTCAGTGTGAACAGTGTCAGTAATCCTTTGGTATTAACCTCCCCCCTTTCACTTGGTTCTTCTTCCACACAGAGGCCTAAGCTTCTTTTATCTTTTGTCTTGCTGGCTGCTGGCAGCCATTCAATCCAATTATTCTCATTAACATGCAACTCTACTTGTTTTCTTCTCTAAATAGTTCCATGTAAATCACAGAATTGTGAGAAGGACATATTGAACAGAAGGCTAGCCAAGAGGGCCTAGACAATGGGGGAAACATTTCTTCACAGCAGGTGAACTCATATATGAAAATCTGGATTTATGCAACAGATAAATCAAGGGATAGTTTTTCACTTTACAGAAGGATTCACCGTGGGGTTCCTTTAAATAGCTTGTTCCCTTGGTGCATGTTACAGTGGTATCTGTTGTAAAAAAAAAATCCTATCCAAGTGGTAGTTTTCAGAAGATAGTAAATTATTATGACACATGGCAAATGTTAAGAGTTTTCACTTTGATAATTTATTTTCTTGGAAAATAAATTTTTATAAAACTGGCCTGGATTTAATAAATATGGCTCAATAATGCATTACATCAATAATGTATTTCCTGAGGACAGGTAGGTTGTTCAGCAAGATCTTTATTTCCCCCCATAAACCACCTATAGCAGAATCAACTATGGTACTTTTAAAATGTAGGTTCTCCAGGCAGTGGCCTGGCAAACTGCATATTAACAAAGTCTTTTAGGTGATTATAATTTTTTTCAATATATTTTTTGAAAGATTTATTTATGCACACAAGAGCTGGGGTACAGGTCAGAGGGGTGGGGGGTGAGAGGATTCATTAGCGAGATAGTGGGGAACAGAGCAGGCAAACCAAGTGAAGTACACTGCTTAGGGGAGCAGCAGGGAAGGCAGGAGAGGTCTGCTGTGCCAAATGGGTACCCTCCCTGGCCTGAAATTGAACTCACACTGCAGTGGCTGAGGAAGCACCACAGTCTGATACTCAACCCTTTGCACCACAAGGGAGGCCCCTAGATGATATAATTTAAACTTAATGCTTTTGAGAACCATTCCTATGTGAGTCTTTCCTGCTTGTCTTTCCATAGCTTTATGGGTTCATAACCTTAACTGTTTTATTAAGAATGAGGAGACAGAGATACTAACTTTGGGATTTTAAAGAAGTGGTATTATAAGCGTAGATAATGATGGTATCATATATATATATATATGATTATGTGTTGATGTATACAAAGAATAAAAGGTTTTAAAATATTTAACGAATAATCTAGAGAATGTTATTATGTATACCCTTGTTACATCTTCTATATCTCTCCCTATGTGATAGGTGAGCAGATGTTAGGCGATGGATATGGCTGTTCTCAAATTCGCTTCCTATGTTTTTGACAGTGTGTTCCCAGATAATTTTTATTGAGGCATCGATTTTGTCCTTCATTCTACTCCCTTTCACTAATGTCAATATAAAATCTATCTTCATGCTAAGCTTGTATTGGGGAAATGGCCAAAGCAGGAAAGGCATGAAGTCAATCAAGAAGCTCTTAGAAAGTTCAATTTGATGACGTGACTCCCTGCCACAGAAAAGAAAATTGACAATAAGTACAAAGTGAAAGTATCTGTTAGTTACACTGGTCAATAAATACCATTAACTGTCCCCCAACCCTCTTTGTTCCTTGTATTCATTGCACTGCACTTGCTTACAGAAAGGTAATTGTTATGCTATTTCTAACTCTATACACTACATTTCTCTATATTTAATTTCATAAGATATTAGTCTTCATATATTTGAATATTGATTATTTCATTCAAGATCATGTTGATTATGTACATTTATATATTTAAGGTATATCTTTTGAATGTTATATATAGTTCTGTTTTAAAGTCATGTTTGACAGTCTTTGTGTTTATATTAGTGTTTGTCCCATTTGTATTTAAAGCAATTATGTAGTTTGAAGTATACCTTGTAAGTAGTTCACTTTTGTTTCTTATTTGTCCCAATGTTCTGCACTCCCTTACATTTCCTTTACTGCCTGATTTTGGGTTGTGTATATTTTTAATATTTCATTTTCATTTGTCATCCCATCCCTGTAAGATTATGGAGCATTCTTCATATTATCTCAGCTTCATTATGCTACCTTTTTGTTCATAATTAGCAGCTACTCTTCCAGGACAAGCAACCCTTAGGTCAGCCTTACCCTGATTTTTCTTTTATTTCAGATCTTGGCCCTATTGATTCTCTCTTGGTACATTGTCCATGCCTTCAAATAGATTTTGCTTTGTTTTATATTGTTCCTTTTCTTAATTACTTTCATTGAACAAAATATTGAAAGATATAGTTAAAATATGAATATGAGTCAAACCATTGCAGAAATCTCTAGTAATCTAATTCAGCAGGTTTGGTATTGGGCCTAACATTCCACATTTAAATAATGTTCACATAGATTGTGCATGCAGAAAACCTGTGAGAACCATTGCTTTAGACAGATCCATATATATGTGTATACACACACACACATATAATATAGGTGGTCAAGGGAAATAGACTTTCTCTAAGGTTCTACTTTGCTCATAGTATTTGGAATTCATAAGCAAGCTTCAAATGTTGGTGATTCCTCAATCAAATAAGTAAAAGGTTCTAAAAAAGGGCAGATTTTAGACCAGCAATTTTCTTCTTACCGTGTGCTAGTTGTTCCATTGCGGTACACCTGACCCTCACCTGAACTGACATCTTCTGATGTCTTTCTTGGTCACTGTAATAATAAGATTTTTTTTGGCTAAGGGAATGTAAGATAGCACAGTTTTTATAGAGCAAGTTGCATTGAGCTGTATATTGAAGAATGTGTGGCATGTCTCAAAATATTTCGAGAGATAGCATTTCAGAAAGAAGCATAGTAGAAGCAAAGGCATGGAAAATGTATGATTTTATTATCCTTCAGAATCACTTGGAGAACTTCTAGAACATGTAAGTAGTGAGAGCTGATTTGCAGAGATTCTCACTTAATAAGTTTAAGGGGAATTTACCATTTTCATAAGCTCATGAGTGATTCTTAATTAGGCTGTGGACTTTTCTGGGTGAAGCATTGCTTTATATGGAAATTTAAAACAAACCAATGTTCTGTATGCAACTCTTAGGAAAGATTTAAAATGCTAAGTAATTTGGTTCACTGTTACATAAATTACAAGGGTATCATATTGAAAAAGATATTTGTTGGAAGGAAGCAATTAATGACATGTGAGAGAGTAATTGAAGTAGATAATGAAACTTCATTTTAGGGCAACTAGGTGGTCTTTGTTTATAAAAAGCTGAAATTTTCTCTTTTTTTAAGATTTATTTATTTTTGCATACTAGAGGTGTGGTACAGGCCAGAATTGTGGGAGGTGAGATGACTCCCCAGAGACAGAGTGGGGAGCAGAACAGGCAGATCGACTGAAATACACTGCTAAGGGGAGCAGCGGGCAAGGCAGTAGAGGTCTGCTGTGCTATGTGGGTCCCCTCCCTGGCCAGGGATCAAACACGTGCTGCTGTACTATGGATGCTTCACGGTGCAGAACTCAATCCCCTTCACCACCAGGGAGGCCCCAAAGCTGAAGTTTTCATAGCAGTGACATATAGATTGTAGTCGTGTTCTACCACTCTCCTTTTGAAAATAGTAAAATTCCTGGATTAATGTTTAAGTATTTACCTTTTTAGTTTTTTCCATTTATGTCCTAACTCCTCCTATGTCTCCTATATCATATTATTTGTTTTAATCTTCTAAAACTGTTAATAGTTTCACATATACTTTTGTTTAAAACTACCCAAAGTCCATTAGAAACTTATCCAACTGCTATTTGCGTTCAGAGAGAGCTCTATTCTATCCTTTTATTGGTCTAGACTCTAATCTCATTCTTCCATTCTCCACTGTTCACTGTACTTTAGCCAACATCCTTTCACTTTGTTGCTCTAAAATTTCAAATTAATTTCCCTTGTGCTGCCTTTAAATTTGCTTTTCTCCTGGTGTGGAATGGTTTTCACCATGATGTTGGGTTCTGCTTAGTAAGCTCCTTTCTCACTATTCAATCATATGTCAAATTCAACAAATCACCCCTTACAAGATTATATAAATTTTCAGTCACCCTCATCCCAGTTATCCTTTATCTTATTACCGTGCTAAATACATTTTCTTCATATGGTTCACATAATATAAAATTATATTTTTCTCGGTCATTTTCATTCCTACTAGAACATATACCCCTAAGTACAGGGCCCTCATCTCTTTTTATTGCTGAAATTCTTGTACCTAGGAATGAATTAATATATAATGTCAATATGTATTTGCTATAAAAAGTGAATGAATTCAATATATACATCCAAAAGTTTCTCTTAGTCAATCCCTTCCCATATTTTTATGCATCAGATATTCCTCTATTTTTTTTCCCCATAGATTGGCATTTTCCTAGGCTAAAACTCTTAGCGATTTTAAAATGATACATACCCCTGAGAGGACTAATACTTCAAGATCTGATCAGTATTTATAATATCAGGTTGTACTCTGAGGGAGTAGAGTTTTAGGTTTGGAAAAAGATAAAATGGAGCTGAGAGGTAACATTCTGGAAAACATTCGCCATCTAGGAAAAAAAGCTCACCTCTGTGCAAAGCAGCTACTGGTGACATTGCTTGCACTGAGAGAATAGAAGGAATATTCTAAATACAAATTTTGCGGATTTCCAATTTGTCCAGCGGCCAAAGCTAGAAAATCTTCTTGTCCATCTTTCAATTTTTAAGTACTTTTCAATTCACATTTAGACTCCGCAACTGCCCTATTTTCTTAAACTGTCTCTTCAAATTCCTGGGACTTATTTGTCATTTTCCTACAGTCCACAACTAGTTGTGTCTGTTGTTGCATTGTCCTGTTGACATAACATAATCTACTGTGACAGATGCAACTGGGATATCTTAGTGACTCATAAATGGGAGATGACAGAAGGTTGGATTCTAGAGACGTGTGATGGCACAGGGCGTTGCTGACAGAATCCTAATGACCAGATGTGGTTCCAAACCTTCATTTTTGGGCTGAAGCTTAGTGGGTATATTTAGGCTTTTAGTCATGATGTAGATTTAGCAACACACACTGATGTGAAGGCACCAATGGGACCTGTGAGTATGTTTGCCAAAATACTAATAATGGTAGGTAGTATTTACATGGAACTTATTCTGTGCCTAGCATCAGTTTTATGCGTCTCACATATGTTTGCTTATTTGATTACAGTCTGATGAGGCAAGCAAAGTTAATTCACGGACAGGGAAAGTAAGTTACAGAGAGGGGCAAATGGATTTACCAAAATACACAGCTGTGGAGTGGTAGAATCCCTACTGAAACTCAAATTTGACCATCAAACCCAAGCTCTCAATAATGACTGCCTGTTATTGGTAAGCTTAGAGAAAAATGTGTTTCAGTTGTGATGATCATAATTATTACAGGGCCTGTCTGGTGGCACAAAGGGCTGAGCAGCACACTGTGGGGCTTCTGCAGCCACTATGGCATAAATTTGATCCCCAGCCAGGGAGGTCCTCTGTCTCCCCTCTACTTCCCTCAGCAGCATATTTCAGTAGATCTGCCTGTTCTTCTCCCCACTCTGTCTCTGATGAATTCTCTCATCCCCCACGCCTCTGGCCTGTACCCCAGCTCTTGTATACCTAAAGAAATAAAAATCTTTTAAAAATAATTATTACATTAACTGCAATTATTTTGTGCTCTGGCATGTACTAAGTGCTTGGCTACATTATCTCATTTAACTCTTACACTGATTCTGTACAACAGCATTCGCATCATTGTGTCATGGATGGGAGTGTGAGGGCCAGGCAGTACACAATCTCTTACCCCAGTTCTGTAAGTCTGATAGGCAGGAGCTGAACCTGGTTGCAAAACTCCGAATTCTAAACCTGGATCATGAAAAATCAAATCCCTTTACTACTGGGACCTGCTTCTATTAGCGTAAAGTCTAACATGCAAATGCTTTTTTCCTGTGTTCCACCGAGCCTTTCTCACAAGGTTGTAGAAATCAGTGACTCATTTTCTCCTACTTCATAGTGAGGAGCCTCAGAATATACACACTGGCATTATACTCCACATGTCTAGCCAGTTTGTAAAAAGCAGCAGTTAGTTATCCTTACCCTGGGCCCTGTGGGAGGGGCAACTTCTGGCACAGTATTTCCAAGGCAAGCCTTCTTTCTCATTTATACAGCCGATGTTCCTTGTTGTACTTCATATAGAAAGATAATGTAGCTCATCTGCTATCTCTGTTACTTTGCATTGGTTCTCTTGCAGTGGAGGTGGAGCGAACCGTTGCCTTTCTATTTAGTCTGGTCCCTGATGTGATTTTTAAACAGCTGATCAAGATTAGAGACTCAGGCTGTGGTCAGACTTTAGTGTCCCAGACTCATTGTCTCACAGGAAGATTACACCCACACTTTAATAGTACTGCCCTTTAAGTAGCCAGTTTCAAGGAAGGCAGCAGGGACTTAATTATCTGGTCTTAGACTCATTTGCAATGCAATTTAAATTGCTCAATTCAGTTTTTCCTGCTCCCACCTGCTGCCATATATTTGAGTTCCCTGCTACTTCTACCCCTCTGTGAAGTGTGCAGTGAAATGAACCTGTTTTATTTCACTTACACACAGCAGTCAGTGACTCCCTGTTGCTGCCAGGATAGAGCAGCCCAGCTCGCTCCCTAATGGCATCTGGATTTTATACATCCTTGTGACCCCCACACTCGAGGTCATCAACCAAGTGATCTGATAACGTCTTCAGAAGACTTACCACAGTTACAGACTCATCCTTTTCCCTCTCTCAACACAGAAATACCGCCCCATCTACCAGGAGAGGTCTTCAGCAGAGCTCAACTGGAAACTGCTCTTTGCATGCCCCCTGCTTCTCTTTCTAATGACTTTGCCTCAGTGTTAGCTGCACTTCACTGCCAGTGGCCCCTTCACCCACTGCGGATGGACTTAGATGGACATGCTGCCTTGGTTTTATGAAGTAGCAGCAGAATCTTCTTGCAGTCATTGCAACATTAAGGTCATCCCTTTCACAGGGAAGGCACAATTTTTCTTTTTTTTCATTTTATTGTTTTTTATTTTTTTTTCTTACAACATTTGCTTTCTTTTCTAGGTGTAGTTCCCATAGAATTTCCACCACCAATTCACCCGTGCACCGTCACCATAATCTCTTGTGCTCTTCCTGTCCCTGCCTTGATCCAAATCCCTCCCTCTTCCCTGCAGAATGTCTACAGAGGTAATTTTTTTAAAAAAATTTTTTATTAGTTATATTTGACATCATTTGTAGTCCCCGGGGGTACCCACCACCATTTCACCCGTGCACCATCACCTCAGTCCCTTGTGCACCCTCTGG
>JAGFMF010011467.1:492433-503545 GCA_019455555.1 Galemys pyrenaicus
TATGTACCACATCTTCTTGATCCAGTCCTCTCCTTTTGGGCTTTTGGGTTGTTTCCAGGTCTTAGCAATTACAAATAGTGCTGCGATAAACATAGGAGTGCAGGTGCTCTTTCGGATCAGTGTTTTTGGGAAGGCACAATTTCAAACCTTGAAAAAGAAATCAAATCTCCTTGTGATAACTTTGGCCACAGCAGCAGTACATGAGACCTCAGACCTGGACTGTTGATGGCACAAGGAAGAGCATCGTGAAGGTGATTCCAGGAGAATGGGTGGGAGAGATGACATTTCGGTTCTCACAGGGAAATGCAGCATTGTCATCACCGAGATGAGCCTTAGCTTCACTTGGAGATTCTGCCTTCTCTATCTCCTGCATCCCATGTGGGGCTTTGTGTCTAAGCCAGTGAGTTTCTAGGGGTGACCAGTTTGTCAGGTCAGTCTGTGTGTTTCGAGGATGACACAGCAGCATAGTAGTATAAGGACAAGAGTGTATTAAAATAGACCATGGAACATGTATGGATTGGAATACATTTTCAGGGTTATAATCATTTCAGTGGTCAAAAGTGATTTGATCCCTGTTCTTGCCTATTGAAAATCACAGTTATGTATACTAGCTTCCTAGTATCATTGATTCTCAAATAAGCTGGGTGGAAATTCCCCTAAGTATATTTAACACAACGAACATAAAAGTTATACTTTACTTTTATCCAAACGAGGAAATGTTAAAAGGAGATTGAATGCATGCACGCCATCTCCTAGGGTTTCCTTGCTAGTGCATTTTTCTTGCTGGTGACCATCTGACCTTCTTGCTGGTTTCCCCTACAAGAGAAACAAGAGCACCTTCTCAGCAGCGCCTTGCCCTCCGAAAGAGCTGAGCTCAGGGTTTAGTCATTCATAAGGTCTTTGCTCTTTTTCCCCTTTGCATTTTCATTTCACTCGGGTTTTTGTGTTTTACCTATTTATTTTTCTGCTCTGACTGTTGCTACCTTGTTTACTCTTCTGTTGGGTGTCGAATTCTGTTATCCTCATACCAGTGCCTTCAGGTTATTCCCTTGCTGTCTGAATCTCTGTGTGTGTCTGCTTGCCTCTGTCTTTCTCTTTATTGCTGTCTATTTGTCTCTGTCTGTCAATCTGTGTTTTCGTTGGCATTCTCCACTTGGGTGTTTTCTCTGCGCGGTCTCAACCACAGAGGTATCACCTGGCTTATCTGTGTGAAAGTAATTGGAAAACCACAACATTGTATAAATGTAGGTTGGTGGCATTGGTGCCAGTTCTGAAAGTACTGCAAGCCCCCAACAATTATTTAGGAAAATGAGAACATGTCAGTGTAATCGCCCTGAAAGGTTCTATAAACTCTCTTTTCTTTTGATATGAGCACGGGCTAGAGACAACCAGTACATGTAAAATTAGCGAACCAGTATGTTTTAAAAAGTGTGTGAGCAAAGTTTTTCATCTTACAACTTTCTGGTCATTACAGTTACTACCTTCCTTTGTGAGTAGCCAGTATACCATTGTAGGCCTATATGTGAGGCAAAGACCTGAATTTGATGAAATCCATTCTACCCTTCTACACTGCATGTGTGTATAAGTAACAGATACATTAAGAAAAGACTTGCGGGAGAAGCCAGGAAATTCGATGTAATTGCTATAGTTGCCAAAAATAATAGCTCTTGAGAATGACCCTCGTGCGGCTCTTTGCCAGCACTACATTTACTTCCTGTTCTCCATCTCCCATCATGCAAAGATGGCAGAGAGTTTTGTGAACATAGGATATGAGTCATATCCTCTGCCTGCTCCATGTACTGTTTACCCATTTGGCCATCCATTACTGAATGTTTGCTGTATCCCTAGATTCTGCACTCAGCTTTGAAATTACTGCATTTGCTACTACATTTCAGGTGGTAAGATTAGATAGGGTCATTAATTTATAGCAATAGACCTTTATAGTTATTTAATGTAGTGTAGGTAACATTTGCAAACATCCTTTGAGTGTTTGGTGTGCCATGTTTGGACCATCATTGCTTAGGTTACTTTTGTTCTGCAAAGTCAATGATGTCTACCTTTGCACAAACATTAGTCTCTCTTGGCCTCAATTGATGTCACCTTTTTTGACTTTACCAAATTACAACTTTACTCAATTGTTTTTTTCTCAACGAGTGATCATGCGCCTGCTACTTCAGAGACACCCACAATAATTCTTTTTTAAAAAATATTATTTTGATATAATTTTATAAGGCAACATTGGTTTGCAACATTGTATATGATTCACAGTTATTCTTCAATTCATTCATCCCATTTTAAATTTAAGCAATCAGAATCTCCTAGGATTTCACCTTTGAACCTGCATTCTCATCACACTGATGCTCAAGAACCCTTGCTCTAATTGTTTTCCTTCCTCCATTCCACACAGACACCTGTGTCCTCTTTGGTCTTATTGTTTCCAACTTCCAGAGGAGTTTAGTGTCTCCAGGAGATGCTTGAGAGGGTCTTTTATGTACCCAGGAATTAACTGCTAGTCGTTTAAGAGAAATACTCTGATGCCATCAAGGTAATTAAAGCAGATGTATATCACCCATGCCTGAGGAGTACAAGGGCAGTTAAGAAGAAACTGTGTGGACGGTGCCTCCTGCATACACAGGACAGCCCTATAACTAGGTCTCGGTGCCAGTCTACAACCCATTCACTAACAGCATGTCTCTCATTTCAACCTCAAGTGCATGGGCTTGTCAGTGGGTAGCTTTCTACATCTCAGTTCATCAGCTCTATTGAACTGTAGAGATGCTTTTACCTACAAAATAACCTTACAAATACCTGGCCCTTAAGGGAGAGTTGGGAAAGGGAAATTGATTTCAATTTCCAAGTGTAATGGCCAAAGGTTTCCAGTGTATGGTTAAAAGTGCAGGATAATGTTATTTTGGAGCGCACCCTAGGTCCCAAGGTCATGTGCAAAGCATGCCTAATGATTTGCTAAAAAACAATAATCTCATAAGGGAGAGGTTCCAAGTTATAGAGGTGCCCTGCAGGTGTTTAATGCAGTTTGTATACTTAAAAATCTTCACTCACTTACATTTGAAGTTATCAGAATTGAAAATATCTAGTACTAGATAGAGGCATAGAAGCCAAAATATTAAGTGAATTAGAAAAATAAACAATATACCCAAGGGATCTCTGATCTTTCAGGTAGAGATATTATTTGTATTTTAAATTGAGAGAATTTAGATAATAGTTGGCGTGCTAGTCACCAAGGCAGGACAATAGGCATAAACTCATATGTAAGCAAGTCTTATTTTCCTGCATCCCATTTTACCTCAGCAGGCAAAGCTCCAACACATAGTCTCCTTTCATATTGCAAAGGTCCGTCCCCATCAGTGTTCAGGGGACCAGAGATACAGACTGATTTGTGGATCTGATAAATAGAAATTCAGCATGTTTTTTCCCCTTTGTTCTGAATAAGGCGCCTCCATTTTTCAAAGTCAGATATCATCACTGGGAATGTAAAGAGAGGGGACAGGATGACCCATCGACCATAGCAACAGTCAGTCTTTTTAAGCAGATACCAGTCAAATAAAAGGTTAGTTAGGTACACTGTTCTATTTGTGACCATTTGCAAAGTAGTTTCATTATAAGAAATAGACTTAGAATGCATAGAGGTCATTTTTAGCTCAAGTTGGACTTTTTCATTTGGGGGATTTGACACTAAGTCACATACTCCTTTTATACTTTAATTATTTTCCCCATACTATTTCAGATATATAATTCTTCTTGCACATATTCTGAAAAGCTCAAGTTCTTGCAAGCTTGTGCATCTTACATACACACACACACACACACACACACACAGAGTAATACCTAAATACCAAACTTAACGTAAAGGGAATACCAGGTTCAGAATGACAAGTGACAAGTTGGAGTCCCAGCATGGAGAGGAATGTTGTTCTGTGCCCACTCTCCTGTAATACACCAGCTGCTAAGGGAAATGAATCTATGTCCTTAAGGGACTGGAGGGAAGTACTAGTTTATCCTGTCCTTGTTTCAGTCCCTTCCTTAGTCTCCATTTCCTTTTTTATAGGCC
The DNA here is from genome assembly GCA_019455555.1 of Galemys pyrenaicus. Classification (NCBI taxonomy): domain Eukaryota; kingdom Metazoa; phylum Chordata; class Mammalia; order Eulipotyphla; family Talpidae; genus Galemys; species Galemys pyrenaicus. Next base: position 496,503 of record JAGFMF010011467.1, read on the forward strand.
AGAGCTTCAATTTTTAGCAAACTGGCTGGTAATTTTTTAGCGATGAAGGATTTTATTTTATTTTATTTTATATTATTGCATGCAAAGGAAGGGTTAAACCCAAATACCATGTCTTAAAATTGGCATAGACCTCTTGTTCTTTGATTCTGTTGGGGACTTTTCTATTTCTGTGTCACACAGCTATGTGAATGTAGTCCCAAGATTTAGCTGCCTTATGCAGAGGGTAAATTTTCAGAAGTTGATAGTGAACTTTCAGGAGGTAATGTGCAGAGTAGTTTCAATTGATTTCCTGTCTGTACTATTGTTTCCCAGGACTTTGGCTGATCCGCAGATAAACATTAAGATTTTGCAGATGTTTTGTAACTGCTAACTTTCCCTTTCCCTTTTTCCCCTTGTCCCTTTATGGAGTAGCTTGAGATAGTGGGTGATTGGGATATTGTTTTGTTCTTTCTTTGAGTACCAGGCATGTCAGTATTGTTTTTTATCCTCCTCATAGAACCTGGGAAGCACAATCCCTGGCCAGGGATTGAGCTTATGCTGCAGTGGCTGCTGAAGCCCCACATTGCAGCGCTCATCCTTTATCACAGGACCGAAATATATTGGAGTGTAAACACATGAAGTGATCGGCTTGTCTATTTCCTCCTTCTGCAGATGAGTTCTGCTCAGTTGGAGTATTTCCATCATAGGCTTGAATTTGGTGTGAGATTTAGAGTCAGGCTTTAAGCTAATTAATCTTCCTTACGCCTCATCTTTAACGCTTTCCTTCTTTTAATCACTATAAACCTTCTTTGGGCTGTTTCTCAGAAGGCTAGTCACAGATCCCATGTTCCTGGCACACTGGCCCTACTCTCGGCATTTTATCAACTACAGACTTCTTGCTTATTTCCATTTTCCACAGTCACACATGGAAGTCTCAAAGCCCTTTTGTTTCTCTGAACTGTGTTAAACAAATAATTATACTAATATTTCTTCATACATTCATTCAAGTACATGTGAAATAGCACATTGACGCTTTGCCACAAGTGGTATAAAAGGTTGGGCTCTAGCAAAGACATGTAGCCAAATCTATCAGGTTTTCTAAGCATCTCAGATTCATACCAACTTCCAAAAACCATTACTGCTTAATTCTTTCTTTCTACTAATTAGAATTTATTCCTTCCTCAGTACTTGCTTTTAGCTCTGCTTATCAGAAATCTCATTATGTCTGTTTTTTTTTAAGATTTTATTTGCATATGCATACAAGAGCTGGGGTACAGGCCATAGGTGCATGGGTGAGAAGAGTCACCAGAGACAGAGAGGGGAGCAGAACACACAGATTGACTGAAACATACTGCTGAGGGGAGCAGCAGGCAAGGCATGAGAGGTCTGCTGCGCCAATTGGATTTCCTCCCTGGCCAGGGATTGAGCTTATGCTGCAGTGGCTGCTGAAGCCCCACATTGCAGCGCTCAACCCTTTGCGCCACCAGGGAGACCCTCATTATGTCTGTTTTTATCATACCTGTCTTTTCCATTGGGTTGTTAGTTCGTGAATGGTGCTGGGAGGGGCAATAACTGAGTCATCTCCATATCTTACTCTACCAATAGTGCCTGAAATACAGAGGTATCTAAAAAAGTTTGTTGGATTGAGCTGACTGATATATGTTCAATGATCTGTCTGTTGCACACCAGTATTATGCTATACGCCGCAGTGATTTCATAAACTAATATCCCTGAAACAAATTTATTTTTAAAAATTAAGGATATATACATATATATATATATATAAAGTGTTTGTATGTGTATAATGTGTCCTCTGTTGCAGGTATTAAGTAAATTGCATGAACTTCTAATTTGTGGAAAGATGTAACTCATATAATAATATCAATTTCTGGACCTGTGTAGCTTTACTCTGTTGTTAACTAGGCCCACTTTATACCCACTTAGCAACCTCTACACAAATGAAATGAACTCCAAGTGCAAGTTTATTATATTTCCCCCTAGATATATCCCTTTTTGGATTTCCCGACATTACGTTACACCTCCATTCTGATACTTTCCCATATCGCTAAACAGTATCAAAAAGGAAGGCACATGATGTCAAAGAAGTGTTTTGAGTTAGGTGCATATATGCTGGGTTTTGTGGGACAAAGATGAATGTAGAAGAAAATGCTGAAGGAGACAGTTAAGAGCAGAGATACAGTAGTTGTTTTTAGGGCCTTATAAAATGGAAAATTCTGGATACCCACTGAATCTTCATAGATTTCAATTAAGGAATATTTCCTACAGAAGATAGTTTTCTGTGATTATTTAGAATCTCTTTTACACAGTTACTTTTTTCTTTTCCATTTTGGTCACTTGCTTTGTTTTCAGAACAGTAAACTGTTGATTTCTTTCTTTTCTCATAACCAAACTAGACCTTTTGTTGGATCCACAACACAATTCTCATTTCTTTCTAAAATTCCTGCCTGAATGTAGTTCCTCCTAGATGTGTGACTTCCCTTATTCTGAACTCTGATCTCTGATCTCTGAACTCTGATCACATGACTGGCCCTGCCAAGCATTTGGAGACTCGTACTATGTTATTATGGACAGTGCATATTGTAGGTAAAGGAAAATCCTGTCATCTTTGAAACTCCATGCCATTTTGTACAGTGTCCTGTATACAAGCCATAATCTGTAAAAGGTAATTAAGTTTATTTGGCTTAATGTAGCAAACTGACCTTAACCATACTTTGCTCCTGGTTGTAATGAGGTGTTTGGGGCCCTGAGCATATATGCAAACAGAAGAACATCGACAATATAAAAAGCAAATGAATGTCATAAAAAGTAAATGAATGAAAGCAGACTCTTTTGCAGATGTTCTGGCTTGAGTTAGGGTCTGAATTATCTGTGACGCATTTAGAAACTTTTCACAAAAGGCTTCCTGGAAATAAGTAACCACCCATATTTATGATAGTGATTTTCACATTTTCCCTATTACAGTTATTAAATCTCTGCCAAGTACGCGTGCATGCACACACACACACGTGAGCGTGTGCACAGATATGCCTTTGCATATTAAAAGCATTGTAATGAACATGCATTCTCTATTTTCTTTTGCAACAAACTTCTTGCACCTTTAAGAAAATCTATACCAAAAAGATTATATCTTCATTTTTTGTATTGTATTTGATACTCATTTTGAGGGTGAGAAATAATTCCTTTGTCCTTTCTGAAATTTTATATTTATTCTTCATTTTGAAGGGATGTGTAATCTGGAATCAATTTCTAATTACGATGACGAGAATATATGACAGTCCTTTTAATTTTTAATATAGAGTAGGTCAAAAATCTAAATACTTTTAAAAATATTTATGTGTACAAGAACTGGGGTGCAGGCTACAGGTATGAGAGACAGAATAGGGAGCATAAAGGGCAGATCTACTGAAACACACTGCTGAGGGCAGCAGCAGGCAAGACAGGAGAGGTCTGCTGCACCATGTGGGTTAGTTAGCTCCCTGGCCAGGGATGGAACTCATGCTGCAGAGACTGTGGATAGGTTCATAGCGGTACACCTTAACCCCTTCTTCAACCAGGGAAGCCCCCAAAATCTAAATTTTTTATGTCAATATGCTCCTGAATCACCATCTCCCTATAAGCTTGAGAGTTATCATTAGGATCAAGGGCAGATTTTATTCATCAATGTCAATGTTGTCATGCATAGTTTTTGGTATAAGGAAATCTGAGTGGCTGGTGTCCCTCTTCTTTTGATACACATGGGAAGACTGTCTTTAAGCAATGGTATGTGAGTAATTGTGACATGCATCACATCTGCATGGCTGCATTTTTATCTTGTCACTCAACTCTACAACCCTGTCTTCTGCTTATGAGAGCATTGTGGAGAAAGAAGTTCACATGGTGTTCTAATAATAAGCTATCACTTAGACTGGAGCTATGCCATTTTTACTGATACCCGAGCTTTCATATAATTTTGGTAAAATATAAAATATAAATATTAATCCTCCCTTTTTTGTTGGAAGCGTGATACAGCTTGGGGATTATTTATTGTAGCAGCTTAGATTTTCCTATTTTTATTTATTTATTTATTTATGCATACAAGAGCTGGGGTACAGGCGGAGTCACGGGAGGTGAGAGGATTCACCAGACAGAGCAGGGAGCAGAACAGGCAGACTGACTGAAACACACTGCCGAGGGTAGCAGCAGGCGAGGCAGGAGAGGTCTGCTATGCCATGTGGGTCCCCTCTCTGGCCGGCGGCAGGGATCAAACTCGTGCTGCAGTGGTTGCGGTTTGCTTCATAGTGCGTTGCTTAACCCGCTGCCACCAGGGAGGCCCGTGATTTTCCTATTCTTTCAAAAGTACCAAAGAAATACTGTTCTTGCTTTGATTGGAAACATGACTATTATCATCTCTTTTGTCGTTAATTTTTTTCTTCTACTTAATCCCTGAACAGTATTAATTGTGAATGGCTAAATCAATATCACCTTCTTGATAAATTCATCATATCTTGCATTTAAATGGAAACAATCTCAAACTGAGCTGTATTTCTGATTCTGAAATGAAGCATAATAACAAATATTATTGAAATCATTCCTGCCATACTGGAACATAATAGAAGTTCATAAAATCATTTGTTCAACTTGCTATACTGTGAGATGATCTTATCCTAACAAATCTGGCCTTATTGGTCCAGGTAGATTCTTGCAAGAAATTTGGTATTAGTAACTTTGTAACACTGCAGGTCTGTCCTTTTCTCTGCTATATTCCATAAAACATCCGATCTCTATGGTTGGCAAAGGCTGGTCCCTGGCACAGGCATCAACAGTATTGCCTGATAACTTCCTGTAAATCTTAGTTGTGGGGCCTCCCTGGTGGACTAGGGGTTAAGTCTCAGCCGTGTCACATTTAGGGTCTGAGTTTGATCCCCAGCCAGGGAGCTGACCCACAAGGTGCAGCAGACCTCTTCTATGGTCCCTGCTGCTCCCCTTAGGAGCATAGTTCAATAAATCTACTGTTCTCTCCACTCTGTGTTTGTGAATCTTCTCATTCCCCACATTTCTAGGCTACACTCCAGTTCTGCTATGCAAAAATAAATCAATAAATCTTTAAAAATAAATAAATCTTATTTTTGTTCTGTTTCTGAGGAAATGTTGGTTTATATGAATGTATATAATTTAGATTATAGTTCACACCTCTTCAGATGTATGTCACCACAACACTCCCCAACACCAATTCACCCATAGTTTTTAAACGTAAACCACTGGGCCCTCCCCCTTTGCTCCCATCCTCACTCTCTGTCTTTCTCTAGTAGTTCATATTCTGCAGTCATATTTCTAGGACTTGGTTTAGTTTTGTCACTTCCATTGTTTTATATTGCATATGGGAGTGAAATCATGCTATATGTATATCTTTCTCATTTTTGACTTCACTTAGTGTGATCCCTTCAAATTCCCTGCATGTTATCACAAATGGCAAGAGTTGATATATATATATATTTTTTTGTAGAGTGATATTCTATCCTGTACATATCCACCATTTAATACATTACTCTGTCATTGGGCATTTGAGTTGTTTCCAAAACATTGCAATTTTAAATCTTTCTCTTGCCTATATGCTCTGGCTCAGACTGCCAATACTGTGGTGAACAACAGTGGGAAGAGGTAACCTTTTTATGTACCTGACCTTAATGGAAAAGCTTTCGGCTTTTCACGCATTGAGTATGTTGCTAGTGGTGAGTTTAGCATACATGACCTTTATTATGTTTAGACATGGTCCCTCTGCCCCCATCTAACTAGGTGTTTTTATCATAAATGGATGCTGAATCTTGTCAAACCCTGAAGAAATGGCCACAGAGGGACATTTGGAAATAGGAGATAGGGTCAAAGATAAATATTATTAACTGCAGGAAGGTGGCCCATTCTGTCTGGACCATACTAGTAATATTGCTATTCTTCACTCACTGTGATCCTGAAAAGCCAATGCAAACTCCTCATCTAGGTATTCTTTCCAGAACTCTCTTTTGCATTGTTTTTTGAAATAAAACTTCCAGTCCCTTTGCAGCCCTTTCAAAGATAGAATATACAAAAATACAAAGAGGTATTTGTTTTCCAATAATTGTAAAAATCGCATAGATTCTAGAGAGTGGGGGCACATTCTGTGCTGTCCTATTTCCAGTACACATGTTTTACTGAGCTAACAGATCATCATCAGAAAGTAAATTAAAGATAAAAAGCAATATCTCAAAAGCCCAGGGACTAGATTCAGTTGACATGCCTCTTAGCCCATAGTTAAATGTTTCCAACAGACAAGAGCTATCATTTTTGACAATTCAGGTGCACAGCATGTAATTGAAGAGAACAATACAGTATGTATTTACTTCCCTCTCAAGTGTTTTAACACTTACCATTTACAATTTCAAAGAGATTCCAACAATCTGTATATCTCTAAATATAAGGAATACATTTATTTTATTCACTTGGGGCAGTTTATCAATAATGTTTTCATGACTGCTTTGATCAGAATCATTTATATGGGTCTGAAGTCAAAATGCCTTTGTAAATTCTAAGCACAGCGCAGCAGCTAAGTGAAAGCACTAGAATATGCACGTGGTAGTCATTCAATTGCTAGTTTCCTTTGATAAATGTGGGAAAGTGTAAGACACTTCTAAGAATTTTTCCTTTTCTACTAGCATAAGGGAATGAATGCTAACATAGCCAATATGTGAGATTGCATAACTAGTGAAGAAGCTCTTTTTTAAAACACAGATTAAATAAGAAATGTCATTAACTCATAAAGAACCTTTCCTTACTAGGCCCCTGAAAGGGTTTTGGTAAAGTTAAGGACATAAAAATGGGCCATTTGCTCCTGGCCAGTGACTAGTCCAATATTGGAATAATTCAACCAAGCAACAGCAATGCTGCTGGCCCCAGCCCACCTTGGAAACAGTCATTTGCAGAGAATTGTCACCTCGAAGCATGAAGAGTCACTTTTTTTTAAAAGATTTATTTATGCATACAAGCACTGGAGTACAGGCCAGAGGTGTGGGGGGGGGGGTGAGAGGATTCAC
>JAGFMF010011467.1:507544-548275 GCA_019455555.1 Galemys pyrenaicus
TTTGGTTATAATTGCCCAATTCCTTGAGCTTATTCTTTATTGTTGTTGTTGTTCTTTCATATTCCTCCTAATAGTGAAGCCATCCAATATTTTTCTCTTTACTTGGCTTCTTTCTTTGTAGACTTTGATGTTTCTGAATTTTCCCTTACAATATGCCTTTGGCTTGGGAACTTTATTTCTTGCCCTTTCTGCCTATACTGACTGCCTAAGACTTGGCTCACATGCCCTACAGGATGCCTAATGGCAGAATGCAGCTTCCCTGTAATGGGATGTTCTTGTTTCTGGTGAGAAAATTATTTCCCAAACTCCCATGCACAAGCATACCTTCTTCTAAAGGATTATGTGAACTTTTATATGGGGTATTTGGCAACATTACCATCTACAAGATATTGACTGGCTGTCCTACAACTGTAGGATAATATGAAAAGTTGACCATATTAAGCACCTATGCTATGCTTAAACTGATAAAAACCTATTGATGTTACAGAGCCTTGCTACTGCAGAAAGCCTTATCAGTAAACTTCCAGAGTTAACCTCCTTGTATTTGAATCCTACCTTTAAAATGGCAAATGCAGTAGAAATTTTAGATTGAAGAGAATAACACTGAGAGGCCACAGCTGGCTTGAGAAATCCCTAGAACCACTTTAAACGAGTTAATCTGCATTTCGTATAGTTAGTACCACCTTGGGCCAGGAGCAAAGAGGCCTGAAGACAGAGTATGGTAGACAAGTGATAGCAGCCGATTGAGGGTATCAAGAAGGGACCCTAGCTCCTTTCTTGTGGCTGCTCAGGGTCAGGTTGCTCTCAGTGAACAGAGTGGACTTTAGAATAGAATTAGGCGAAAAAGTTAGTGTTCGCATAGACCTGAGAAGTGAAGAGTTGGTCAAGATCAGAACAGGAGGCCCATTGGGTCAGATGCAGACAGTAGAACCAGGAGGGAGCACGTACTTGGGTGTCCTATGATCTCCAGGCATTAGAGGAACAGAGGAATACATGGTAGTGTGTTAGCAACCAGACTTAGTCAGGAATAGAGACATTCCATGCATGTGAGTCAGGGAAGACGATCTAAAGCACCAGTGCCATGAGACAGAGCAGAGTCAGCCTTGAACCCTGGTATGTTTTCTACAAAGTCAGAGCCTTCAGAAGTCAAGGTGCTGAGGTGGAGATAATTGAAAGCTGCTGGTGGGAATGGGGAGTTAAAAGTTGGAGCAATAGGCAGTTCCTGACAGGACGTGAGTCACCTACTTTCACTTCTTTTTCAAAAGTGATCATTTTATTACCATAAAAACATCAAGAACAAATTCATCTTTTTTATTTATAGGTTTTTAAAAAATTTATGTATACAAGAACTGGAGTACAGACCAGAGGTACGGGGGCACTGAGAGCTTTCACCAGAGACACAGTGGAGAGTGAAACAGGAAGATTGACTGAAATACACTACTGAGGGGAGGAACAGGCGAGGCAGAAGAGGTCTGCTGCCCCATGTGGGTCAGTTCCCTGGCTGGGTCTGGAACTCGTGCTGCAGTGGCTGTGAATGCTTCATAGTGTAGTGCTTAACCCGCTGTGCCACCAGGGAGGCCCTGTTTACAGGGTTTTCTTTTTATAAGTAAGTTCATAAAGTTAAGAATCTTCTGTCCCATGTCCTCATGCCTACCTCAATGCTAGGCTCATATTTCGCACCAAATTGGTATTGATGTAGCTGAATATAAATATGTATAATTGTTCAAATAGGATCCCAAGGGCTGAGGCCCAAGTTTTCAGCTTTTGTGAATGTCATGCCATGTTCTTGATTTTTTTATCTTCTGCTGATTGATTCTGATAATATGATAGAAGGCAGGTGATGATCACACAGGTTTCTCAAACTTGTTAGTAGGTTGGAATGGTGTGTCTTACTTGGGTAAAGAAAGGAAACTTCTATCTTGATCAGAGTACAGAGTAGTACTATTTCTAAATCCTGTGGCATCCAGTAGCTTGAGGGTGGCAGGGATGGTGCTGTGGCAGTGGCAAGTTGAGTTTGCATATGATTCAATTTATGTCACTTTGATTTGCACAGGGCACTTCAAGAATATGGCTATATTGTAAAACATTGCATACATGTGGAAGCAGCATTATGGATCATGTTTCAAAGGAATTGAAGCTACTTTATAATGATTGCGGTATCTTCACAATTCACCTTGGTGCTGAGCAGCATAAATTATGCTTTGAAAGAACTAAGGGATATAGATTGAAGTTAGGCCTAAATTATCAGTCTAAGTTATGCATGTGCTTTCCCATTTGGGATGGGAGGTAAACCTGATACACTGATTCTTTTTTTTTTCCTGTTGAAGTGAAGATAAGGAGAGCAGAGGCAGGGAGCAAAGCTGTGCAGTTAGCCAAATTTTTTTTAAGATCTTCAACTTTCCTTTCTGAAGTACTCTTCTTAGTACCCTGCTGCTTTCTACCTTCCTCACTTAATTAACTAGGAAATAATTTGATCACTTTACTTTTACTGCATTCCTGTGATGATGATTTTTCTGCCAGGTGTTGTTTGTACTTCAGTTCAAACCAATGACTGTTGAGCATCTACTGCTTATGGTCGACCCACTGGGCTAGATGTGGCGGATACAAAGGTTAATGGGTTATGGTCCTACTTTGAAGAAATTAACAACTTAATATTTGAATAGGAAAGACAAGCTCTGGAATAACTCAGAGATAAGACTGTAAAAATACTGTAAACAAAATTCTTGAGGAGGGGATTATAGTCAGAAAGGTTTTAATTGGGACTTGCAAGTGTATTACCCAGCAAATAGAAATGCTAGTGAGAGGAGTATTTTGAACAGGAGGAATAACAAGGAAAGGTATATAGTAAAGTCAAAATGGAGAGAATGATATAAGATCATTGTGGAGATTCATGTGGCCGGAATTTAGAGGGCATGTAGAGTGTCATGTGAGATGATGCCAAGACACTTTATTAGGAATATAGTTTATAGATTTAATTCCTTTTGAAGAGGGATCCATCAATATTCTTAGAAGAGTAGAGCTCTAATTTAGAAATTTAAGTCTGATGGGACTGTAAATGTTGGACTGAAATGGTGGAGGCTGAAGAATGGAAAGCAATTAAGAAAACACTGTGATTACTTAGGTGATTAACAATGATGTCCTAAATCAATGTGCTGGCAGAGAAGATGGAAAGGCGGGACAGATAAAAAGATATAGGGAACAATATCTACAAAATTTTAGTGATTAACTAGTACTGGTACATGAAGTGGGGCGGAGTGGGGGAGACTTTAATTATGATACCATTATATCAATCCTGATCTGTTGTGATATGGGTCATTAATAAATTAAAAGTGACATCCACTGGATCAGTTTATTTGAAGGAGATTGGTTATGAGATCAACTTGGGACATGTGGAGTGTAGGGTTTTTTTGTAATATGTTGCTGGAAAATTCATAATGCATTCTTTTTCTTGAAAAAACAGAAAAAAATACATCATGATTTTTCTGACAACCCGGTATATTCAGATGGAGGTTTTCAGGAGATGGCTGTTAATCTGTGCAGTGTGATACTTAGGAGAAAATTTAGAGTGAAATAAATGTGGATTTGAGAGATACTTTCATAGATATGGCCAAACTCCAATAGAATGACAGTGTCACTAAAGTCAGGTCCAGTGTGAGAAGAATTTCCTTATGGAATGCCTATACTTGGGAAACAGCAGGGATGAGAGCATTTGAAGGGTATGTAATGGGCCTTGATGACATGAAAAAGAGGTGTGGTACTGAGAAAAGACACTCTTAAACCCATCTGTTCTTTGAGAGCAATGCAAGAGCTTTGTTGTATACATAATTCTGGATCAACATAGCAGTTTCTCATGAAATGCTTTTCTAATGAGTGAATGAAATCATGTAAGCCAGTAGAGAAGGCTTCACTTTTCACAGAGGATGAATGCTGACAAATGTGGTCTGAAATGAAAAAGAACTGAATCTGGGAATGGCACAGGAGGTGTTGATAAGGATGCCATTCATTGCTAATTTCATCAGAGCATTTCGTGTGGACAGATGAGGCTAAACTAGGTTAGACTAATATGGGTAGTGAGTTGGCTTTGGATATGAAGAAGCAGGACTGAGGGTAAACTCTTTTAACAATGATTTGAAGTGAAAAGAAAGGACGATGGAATGTGTTTTTCATGGAGTGGATTTTTCACAAGAGGTTTCATGGTTTAATAAATAGCCATTGATCCCCCATTTCTTAGATACTTTTTCTGGATGTTGGAATGTTTTAATTAAAGGAGGATTTGAGTGAGTTTTCAGGCCAAAAGGAAGGAATCAATGCAAGGAAAAAAGACTGAAAATGCACAAGATTGAATGGCTCATCTGACAGAGTAAAGTATTGGAGGATAACAGAAGAGATGAAAGATACAGCATAGATTCAGAGATTAGTCTTCACAGAGATGGACACTTCTTTCTTTGAAATAAGAGGTACGAATGAAAAGGAAGAAAGATAAAAATATAGGGAATCTTTCAAGTTGGATCATTGAGAGGTGAAAGAATTTATATGACTGGTTTCTTGCCTCTCAAAAAACTGGCTGATACAGGTCATATGTGAAAATTTAAGGCTCAGTGGCCTTGCCAAAAGTAGAGTATCTTTGTTGTAGGTGCCTTAAAACTTTCCCAACGTGGGTTTGTTAGGGGGAAATGTAATTCTGAAGGGATTACACCAATAGGTTTATGGACTTTAACCCCCACTCCAGACCAACAATATCCCCAAACCACAAATCCTACAAAGTCATCATCAAATTGTGGATCACTAAGGCCTGATGGTGGAGTTAAGCAGCCAGACTGGGTATAAAACCAGAAATGTGAGCCTTGGGGACCCTCTTTGTTCGGAGCTGGCTCTCAGCGTGCTTGGGTTCCAGCTTGGAGAAACTGGTAGGACATTTGCAGATTTGTATCCCTCTCTTCTTGTGTTATTCATTATTTTATTTCCCCTTCTTTTGTAAATAAAGCCCTTTATTAACCTTTGTTGTTTGTGTCTGTTGTTGGTGCTTATTATAAGAGCCTTTTGAGCACCCAGGTGAGGACCCAGTCAGGCGAACCCATTTTATTTCAGGGTTGCCCTGCAACAGGTTGAACTGGTGAAAACTAAAAGCACCGTCAATCATTTGTAGAAATCCAGTTGGACAACAAGGTTTCATTAAGAGTCCACTGTGATATTCACATTACTTGCCCCAGCCATGCTTAGGCTCTGGAGACATAGGAAATGAGTAAATGGACATTTCAATAGTCTTAATTAACAATTTGGTTTTGAACATTTTTGGAAACACTCATTCAAGACAAAGGGTGAGGCTTGATGGCCCTGCTGACACACAATATGATTGAGTATATTTTTCCTTTTTGTTGAATATCTTCTAGACAAATTCAATGATAGATGCTTTTCCCACATGGTCTGAATTATATCCTGTTATACCTGCACGATGAGGTTGTTGTTATGGCATCCAATTTACGGTTCATAAACCTCGGGGTCAGAAAGTTTGCCTGAAATTTAACAGGTAATTTGAACTGGAGCTGGGATTCAAATGCCCGTCTTCAAATATCATAAATTTCAAATCTTTAGCAATAGAGTAAGATATATTGTCTTCCTTAAAGCTAAAGGCATGTTTAAAGGGAGTGAAGTAAGGGATTAAGGACATTTTGGAGTTAGAGATGATTTTCCTGTCTGTGAAAGTGTTAAACACCACTCCCTTGCTATCTCTGAAGGTACCTCCTTTACCCTTTGGGACCTGCATCAACGAATGAGTCACTCCTCTACAGTTACCCTTAACTTTCTACTTGCTATGGTTATATATTTTAGAATGTTTCAACTTTGAAATTTGAATAACAGGGTTGAATCCTGCTACATACTAATTGTGAGATCTTGAGCAAGTGGTAAAGCCTTTTAAGCCCTTGGTTTCCTCTTCTGTAAAATATACATAATAAATATCTGATAGGATTAAGCCAGATGATGTTTACCAATGTTATAAGCTCAGAAAATTTCATTGTCACAGAAAACTGACATCATTACTGTAATTTTTATCTACTTATTAGTTGGCCTTATTTTATCACTTTTCCCAGGATTCTTAGATGTTGAAGGACTTGTTCCCAGAATTGTGATCATGCTCATTCCTTACTCCTGAGGGCTTGGTATGGACTTTAAAAATCATATACCAGGCTAGCAGTTATCCCAGAGCATCCTGCATCCGGATTGTTTAACTGGGGCCCATGAAATTTGGGGATAGGGCAAGAAAGAAGTCAGTCACTTTGACTCTTAGTGGATAAAGAAAAGGAGATTTGTTTCTGGGAAAAGGTAGAGAGGAAAAATTAGTTGCAAGGTATTCTGAAATATTAGGGGCTAATATATGCAAATTGTGTTTTTCTTTAGTTGTAAGCACATTGATTAAATGGGGTCAGTGTGAAATGTCAGAAATGAGGGCCTCCCTGGTGGCGCAGTGGGTTAAGCAGTGCACTATGGCAGTGCACTATGAAGCAAACCACAGCCACTGCAGCAGGAGTTTGATCCTTGCTGCATGCCCTGGAGGTGACCCACATGGCGCAGTAGACCTCTCCTGTCTAGCCTGCTGCTCCCCTAAGCAGTGTAGTTCACTTAATCTGCCTGTTCTGTTCCCTACTCTGTCTCTGGTGGATCCTCTCACCCCCCACATCTCTTGCCTATACCCCTGTTCTTGTATGTATGAATAAATAAGTCTTTAAGAATAAAAGAAATGTCAGAAACAATGCTAAAAAAGAACTAAAATTACAAAGCGAAATTACTGAAAGCATTGTCTTATCTCTGCTTTCTATTCCTTGCTTAACCTGCTCTTCCCTCATTTTCCAGCCTTATTCATTCTTCACATTTTACACTGCAGCAGGGAAGAGCTGCTTGAATTTTACTTACACACATTCTACTGTGCAAGGAGGCATTGTGGCCACTATGCTTCACTTCTGCAGTGTGTTTATACTGACTGTCCTGCCATCCTATCCCAGTGCCTGCCTTCTCAGTTAAGAATCAAGTTGTGTGTCACCTTCTTCCTAGAGTTTACCTGGCTTCTACTCTCCACCTCCCAGCCTGGATCAGACCATCAAAAAGAATTGTGCATATTCACACCACAGTACTTGTAAAGCATTTTATCCCTTTGTCTTCGCCCCTGGACATTGAGCTCCTGGTGGACCATGATAGTGTCTTTTTACAATTAGCATGGCATTTAGCATGCATTTAGCAGAGTTAATTGTCAGTTAATATATTCGCATAAAGCTTAGGAGTTTGCATGTAGCAAAGTGTTTATATAGGTCACTTAATGTGCACTGTGACAACTTTGTTCCAGTTTTATTGGATGACAGCAGTGATCTCTATGTTTGTTCAGTCTTCATAGATTGTTGCTGATATAGCATGGCTGTCTGCTCACAACTTAAACAAATTACTGGGAACACTGCTTACAAGGCATACATTTTTCTTTATAGTCCTTTGTTCTTTAACCTCTAGAGATTTCTGAATTGCTGTCTACTATCTCGTTTGGAACAAAATCCAAGAGAATGCAGGCTCTTGCAAAACAAGTTAAAAAATATATATATTTCAATGTTCATATTTCATTGTACTGGTAAAAGCTGATTTACCTGGCCTTATCTCACCAATAACTTTCCATAAACTCATCCCTTCACCAGTCACAATATAAAGAGTAGCAGTGTTCATAATATGAGCCTTGCAAATATGTGGCTTCATGAAGTGCCTCCTGAATCAGTAAAACAAAGTTCAAGCTCTCTTCAGTATTAGTATATTATACATTTTCTCATCATTTGAAAGTTGTCTCATGCAGAATGATAATTAATAAGTAGAATCTTAAATTAATCACATCCCTTGACCATACCAGAGAACACATTTCATTAAACAGGTCCAATGGCAGCAACTGGCTTATTGTGTAGAATTTAAATAGCATACCCAGAATGATTTCTGTATTTGAAGTTAAGAATCTAGATGCTGTTTCTTTTCTTTCAGTCGTATTAAGGACTAATTAAATGATACCTGAATCACACCTCTGGCCTTTCAGAGAAGGGTGCTAGATAAGTGTAATACAACTAAGTAAAGCTGGCATCACTTCTGGTCAACACTGAAAAAAAATCTTACAGTATTCATCTAAGAGATATAGATATATTTTCTGTTATAGTTAAGGTCAGTGGTTTCTTGCTTCAATTGCATGTGCTGTTTTGAATTAATGTCTTACAATGTATGCTGTTCCTAAGTTCTGTGATTTGTATTGTGTCTTATTTTATCTTAGAATACAATGAATACTCCCTAACTGAATGACCAGGACTCAAGATAACAGGAAATTTTCTTAAATGGAAGGCTGATTATTTCCTTGTTGAAAATATGCTTATATGTGGTAATTATTAGATAAAATGTTATAGTGTATCTTTCTTTGCCAAATGTCCGTATCTTTTCCCATCATCTGAACTGCAGTTGCCCCCCTATGGGAAACCAGATTTTGAAGATGGTATATGAACTGGCCAACAGCCACATGATACCTACTGCAATGTCAAAAGTACTGGCAGATTAAATTAAATTGAAAACAGGGCTATTAGTTCCAATGAGGCTATTTTGGATACTAAAATTGGAAAATATGTGAAGACGAGACTGCGGTGGCTTTGTTTTGGTTCTGTGCACAGGGCACAGAAATTAGGAGGAACAAAATGATAGATGAGGAAGTGGGAGAGGGAGGAAGCGTGAAGGCGGGGGAGGAAGATAAGGGATGGGGAGGGAGGGAGAGGAGAGAGAATTTATGTCATCTGATAACATAAACTATCAATATTTGTCTTATCCCAAATATGTACAATGATGCCTAAACTTTCAATGTTCTGATTTGGAATTGGGAGTATTGTTGGATAATTAGGGTGTTTTTCTTAAAGATTTGTTATTTCATAAAAGAACTGTGGTATAGTCTAGACGTGTGGGAGGTGAGAGGATTCACCAGCGACACAGTGGGGAGCAAAACAGGCAGATCTACTGAAATGCACTGCTGAGGGGAACAGTGAGGTTGACAGGAGAGGTCTTCTGGGCCATGCAGGTCACCTCCCTGACCAGGAATTGAACTCATGTTGCAGTGGCTGCAGACAGCTTCATCGTGCTGCACCTTAACTCCTTGAGCCACCAGGAAGGCCCCGTAATTAGGTTTTGGTAAAGATCAGTTTCCCTAGAAGTAAAGGAAGAGACTAGGGCTAGCTCGCTCTTCCACCATGTAAGGATACAGTGAGACGGCAAGACATCTGAAAGTTATGAAAAGTAACTTTACCAGGCACCAAATCTTCTCTTACATTGATCTTTGATGTCCCAGTCTCACGAAATAAGAGAAATAAATGTCGCTGAAGTCACCTGTTTGAAAGTGTATTGTTTTGGCAGCCAAAAGTGAGATCACTGGGCCCTAAAGAATAAAGAGATAAGGAATCTTAGTTCTCTAAGTTTTTCTTTTCTTGGTTCTGAGTTTTCATGAAACCTGCCTTTGCCTCCAACTGAGGGTCTGTGACATATTCCTATTGTCTTCTTATAAATTCCAACACCCTATTTTGTCCTGACTAGTTTAATTGACTTTTTGCTCCTTACTCCCATATAAGCGGTAACTAAGCGATCCACTTGATTTTCATCTTGATTTATATGGAAAAAACAAAAGCAAAATTATATTCTTAATGTTTTTAAAAACACTAGTCAACCAATTTTTTACCCTAGTTCACTGATATTTTAAATTGGAAATTAGCCTAATGTTTACAGTTAGCATTATATAAATAACTGACCTTTATTCAGGGACCATTTTGTAGAATATGTTAAATTAAACTAGATGTTCAATTTTCTTTTTTATCTTAGCATAATTGAGAATTATGCTGCTTCTTTCACTTCTTTTTTTACATCAGTGCATCTCTAAATGCTATGGGACAGTACATTATATTAATACACGTACATACACACACACGTTACACCATTTACATCCTTAGTGACAATATTTAAAGGTCATGCTGCCTTTATGACTTTAGCACACTGTTGCTAGAGATGGCTGATCTTTAATTAAAAGGTCAGATCTCTCATCTTCCTCCAATGACTTATGATTATTTTCATTACCAATAAGCTAAATTTGTATTATTTAACAAAGCTTGATTCAAATAATTATTTGATCTCTAGAGCTGTGGGGAAATAATTAATTTTGAAGGCTAAATTGAACTGAAAATATTCTATTTCATTTAAGTATATCTTCCATTAAATAGCATTGTTTATAGTAGTCTCCAGGGAATATTTTGCTCAGTATCCTTTCTCTTTCCCCTTTGTTAAAATCATACCATCTTGAACATCTCAGTTTTTAGATTCATAGCTGAAGCAACATTTGATTTAGGTGCCCAATTCATTTCTTTGGAACAGAATTTCAGTTCCTATGCATACCCCAAAACCTAATGCCTATAGTTCCTTTAGGAGGTGCTGTCTTTTCAAATTCCAGGTCTCCTCCCAGGTCCCAATTATTTACCACTTGCTAGTTTCACATAAAATTATTGTGGCTGAAAACCCATCCTACAGGAACTCTGTTTTATTTGATGTGCTGCTGTGGTAAATCAATTTTTATGATGGTGTGTTCAACTACAGATGAGTCAACTAATTTTTTTACCCTAGAACACTGAAAACTGAACTCAGAATTGGAACTTTTGAACCATCAACATTTGATGGCTTGACCCATGGACATAAGTAATAACAAACATATGTGGATTTGGGGTATGAGGTGGGCCAAGGTGAGTTCTGTAGGATTTTTCTACTCTTGGAGTTAGGAAGCCCTGTCACATTTTCAATCCTAGTGTGACATATGGCAAACAAAGATGGAAGCGATCTCATAGTCGTTCGAGAAATATAAAGATGGTCTTGTTTGAAATACTTCTTGTTCTACTCTGGTGTTCTAGTGAAGTCTTCTGTGTTATAATCATCGACACAATTCTATTCATTCATTTATCTTTAATGGTTGATTTTTTGGTGTAGTCACCTTAGAATTTCCAGTGCCAGTTCACCCACGTACCATCACCACAGTCCCTTGTGCACCTCCCGTCCCCGCCCTGATTCCAGTCCCTCCCTCTTCCTTCTATAATGTCTCTAATTTGTAGTCTGTTTATTTTTGTTTTGTTTACTTGTGGTTTTGTTCTTGTTGTTGATGTTATTATTATTGTTTTCTTCTTTGATGAGCATCTGCCCTATCCTAAGCATAGTCTATTTGCTGGGCATATCAAGATGGTTAAAAAACACCCTGTGTCCTCAAAGGGTGTGGAGGTCAGATCGAAAAGAGAAAATTACACACATTTTTATGTTGTGTCATATTACCATTTCTGTCCTATGAGAAGCACAGAAGTGTGAGATCTACTTCAGGGGCGGGCTTTCAGGAAATACTTTTACACAAGATGATCACTACAAGATATAGAGAAGTGTATGTGTGTGTGGGTGTGGGTGTGTGTGAGTGAAAGAGAGAGAGAGAGACCAAAAATTATAAGACATGTTGCGGGTGTGGACAAGAAGGGGAAGAGAATGTGCAAGTGATTCAAAATAGATAAAGATGAAGCAGAGATTCACTCAGCATCTCTAATGTCTACAACAATAAATAGCAAAGAAGTAGATATGCCTTTAAGGTTAGAAAGGTGAATGACTCTTATGTGGCTAGGTGAATATGTGGCATCTTCTAAAGCTGTGTAGGAATAAGTATACACAGACAAGAGAGGGGACCTTGTACTGAGCAAGGGCTCTGCTCATGTACATAGAAGGAGGAAGTCAGTGAAAAAAACTACAGATGAAATGGTAAAGAAATGCATGCAGCATTATGGAGAATATAAAAGGGAATGGGGTTGAGGATTTGGAGCCAGCAAATACAGCATTTTCTTTCACTAAAGTTTGGCAATTTGGTGTGTATGACAAACAGCATGCATGGGATGGAATTGCCCAAGGGTGAGTTATTTTTGAGTGAAGACATGAGAACTTTTTAATTTCAAAAATTAAAGAGAAGAAGAAAAAAGCAAGACAAGGCAGAGCTAGGTGACAGTGATCATGTATAGAGGAGTGAGTCAAGGCACGATCGTAGGCAGCGCAAGATACCCACATTCTAATCTCTGGAGCCTGTGAATGTGTTATGTTATCTGGCAAACAGGCCTTCCAGATGTGATTAAGGCCCTTGAAATAAAGCGTTTATCCTTAAATATTTGCATGGGCCCAGTGCAACAAGAAGCCTTCCAAGATTGAGTTGATGAGGAAAGCGAGCATCAGGGTAGAAAAAGATGGGACGATGCTACTCTGATTGTATGGAAAATGATGGAAAGGAGGGGCCAAGAGTCAAGGCATTAATCAGCAGACATTAGAAGCTGGGAAAGACAGGGAAATAGATTTTCCCAGGATCATTAGATTGGAACACAGTCCTGCCAACACCTTGGTTCTAGCCTTCTGAAAGTTATGTTGGACTTCCAACCTCCATAGTAGGAAGATTAAATTTTCTATTACTTAAGCCCCTGAGATTCTAGTAGCAGCTTTTTGTAGCAGCAATAAGAAACTTTATACCAGTGTCAATGGGGCTGTCTTTGTGTCTTGTTCTTGTAAGACTGAAGGAACTACAGATTGGATAATGCAGCAAGGAAACGTCAGGTGTAAAGAGTGAAGTACATGAGAGTTTGTGTGTCCGGAAAGGTTCTTTTCAAAATGCTGGAAATCGAACCAAACAAACGAGAGCTAATTAACTTGGACCCAAGTGTCAGAAGTAGGCACTAAGCCTCACTGGTAGTGATCATTTTAATGTGGAATGACTCTTCTTTATGTAGACATGTGCAATTTTTAAAATATTCCAAATCAATACTTCTGTTACTCTGAAGATTATTATTATGTTTTAATTTTAGGTTTCCCATTGCGTATTAAAGTCTGACTTTTTTACTATTACTTCCCATGCTTAACAAAGCCTGTGGTGCATCACAGGTATCCAATTAATATTTCCTAAATGAACAAATAAAGACAAGGTTTTACCATAGGAGGTCTCCCACAAATATTAAGTGACACTTAATAAATATCCTTATTTGTACATGGGTTTTCACAAAGACCAGTTTTGTGTAAAAAAGGGTGCCAGCAATTGGATTTATCATTTATTCAACATATTTAGCCTTTGGGGCTTTCACTTATGCTCTAAGGATAGAGGATCTAGCAATGAACAAAAGCAAGCACCTGCTCTCGTAAAATGTATAGTATTAGAGACAGATGATAAGCAGATATTCTGTGGGTTCATAAGTACTTCTGTACCCCCATCAGGTGACATGATAATCCTCTATGAACTGGTTTTGACTTTTGAATTATTTTCCCATAAAATGGATTTATAGCTATCTATTTTCATATACAGTGGCCCTTTTTATTAGGTTCTACCCAGTTCTGTTTATTTGACAAGAGGAAGAATATTAGCATGTGTTGAATGTGTTCTGTGTGCCAAGCAACGTGCTGTGTTCTTCCTCTCTCTTTCACCCCCACTTCCTCCACCTAAACGAATGTGCCATTTTTCTATTTCAAGATAAAGTTCAAAGTAATTTGCAGAAATTATTTTCTATTATTATCCCTCTTTTAGAAATGAAAAAAGACTCAGGAATGCAGGGGATTTGCTCAGAAACACTCAGCAAATGGGAGAGGCAGGATTGTTGACCTATAGGTCCAATTTTGTCTATGACTTTCATATTACTGTGTTTAGTTAAGACATTGACATTGGCAATACAACTGCAAAAGTCTTCCTTGAATTATAGTGCAAATCAGAGTTATTATAAATTATAGCAAAAATACTACTGCTGAGGAAGACCTGGTTCACTAAAGCAAACCTTTATTTTTTTTAAAGATTTATTTATTTATGCATACAAGAGCTGGGGTACAGGCCAGACTCATGGAAGGTGAGAGGATTCACCAGAGACAGAGTGGGGCACAGAACAGGCAGATCTGCTGAAATACACTGCTGAGGGGAGCAGTGGGCGAGGCAGGAGAGGTCTGCTGGGCCTTGTGGGTCCCCTCCCTGGCCAGGGATCGAACTGACGCTACACAGTGCAGTGACCCACCTTCTGCACCATAGAGAGGCCCAAACCAAACCTTTTGAGTAAGTTACAGATGCCAACATGAAAGTGCCCGGCGCTTGGAGGTGCAAGAATGCCAGAGTGCTAACTAGTTTTGGATTCTGGAGGTTTTTGCCGAAAGGTATCTCACTGAGCCTTTCCTTCCTCTGGGCTTTCCTTTCTCTGTCGCAAAGCTTACCTTTGCTTTCGCTTGCTGACTTACCTGATTTCACCATGTCATTAATTGCCTCTTCCAGGTCTGTGTGCCACACTGTGATACAGAAGCATTACAATCTGCCCCTAACCAACAGGAGGGTCTGGGACCAGGCTGTGGGGGCCAGCACACTACTCTTAATTAGCTGCAGCTTATTTCCCACAACCCTGGTGCCATTGTGGCATTCTGCAGTGCACATCATTTGAATAACAGGCTGCATTGACTGAGCGCTCCAGTCCCCCTGATGGGAGTATGTCTAGTTTGAGCTAAGGAAGTTGATGTGATTAAGTGTGGGGTTTTTGATTAGGTGGACTTTGACAAGGCTTATTTGATTGTGTCAGGCTGGGGATTCTTGAGGAATTGCCTCTGTCTTGAAATTGAACCACAACTTGACATGTCTGGGAACTTGGGATTTCTGGGCTGTGAGGCTGAAGGAATTAATTTTAATTGGCTAAAAGTAAAGACTGAGGAATTCGGCATACACACAAGCCCCCATTATTGCTCCCAGCCATTCACATTCCTGTTGTGGCTCCTAATTTAAATGATATTCATGGGTTCTGTACTGGGCCTGAGAGTTTCAAATGGACCAAGTTAGAGGAATTTTTTTACCTCACCCTCAAAAATTATTACCTGGGCCATTTCTTCCTCAAATATCCAGAATACAGCCTCTTGCAGGGCATGTGCAGAACGTGAAGAGAGGCAAAAAGGGAGGTCAAGCCTGGACTTGATGTTTAACTCATTATTCATTTTACTAAATGCTGTAATTTAAGTCCTTTCTGGGTAGGGCAAACCTAGGGAACTTGCCAGAAAGATCAGGCTCAGAGTTTCTTAATTGTTGAAAGGTCTCAACAAGTGAGGAGAGATTCTAACATTGTTGGGAATGCAGCTGTTTTAGGGTTCTGTTTTCACTGTTGTGGAGTTGGCTTGCTGGCCTTCCAGTCTTGTATAAGATAGGTATATGTCCCCTGGGCTTCCAGCTCAATGTGTAATTTTTGACAGAGAATTTGGCATAGTGAGGAAAAGAGTGCATCTCTCTGAGATGAGAAAATTTTATCTCACATTGTTGGCACCTGTACTTATAGCAAGACATCATTACTCCCTACCTCAACAGCTAATTTCAAGATCGTCTGCTGTCACAAGTAACATCTTGTAAGTGAAGTAAGTCGAGCCTTAAGTCTGTTTTGTAAAAAAGGGCATGGGTATGGACTGAATAGGAGCTGTGTCTGAAGAGGAGCAGATGTAATATTCAAACTCAATTTATTGATTGACCCTATGGTAATTGTGTGTGAGACATGTGTGTTTTCCCTCGCCTCTGGCACAAGCCTAGGCAAGGTAAATATCTTAAGTAACATTAAACCTGCAAACCTGATGTAGCCTAGGATTCTGCCATGAACCACATCAGCAAAGGACAGACTGTGAGGAACCACGGTCCTAGTATTTTTAAACTTCCTGAAAGTGGGAATAAACTGTCAGCCATATATGTTCTTCCATGCTTCCCTGGCCACAGCATCTTCTTTATGAATTAAAATTAAGAAAGATTAATTAGTTTGTTGCGGTAGAGCATGTAGAAGACGGCTGCTCCCCCGATGCATGTAGAGAGGGTGCTACAGGCCTGTGATTCATTGCTCTGTCAGCAGCGTGAGATATAATATATGAAAATGCCATATAAATGCAAATACAAATACAAACACTACTTTCCCCTGTTGGCTAGTGATAAGGTGCTCATCCAGATGAGACATTAAGATTTAAAAGCTGAAAAGTACTAGCTGGGAGGGAATAAAAACATTATTACTCTTCACACAAAGTTTCCTTTTTAAGAAATTTATTAAAGTACTTGTTGCCCTACTTCCCCAACCAATGATCATTATTCTTGTGGCCTACAAGGGTCCACTGTAGTCAGAAAACTTGTGGTTATTGTTATTTCAATTAGGCGGGAGACAACTTAGCAAATAGGCTTGGTAGACAGGCTCTTGAAAGAGCAAAGGAGAATGTTTTCCCTTGAGGGCAAGTGGCTTACAACCCAGTTACCTTTTAGCGGGCTGTGGTATCGATTAAATAATGAATTTGGTTCTTAACTTTATATAATCCCGTACATTCTTCCAGTGATTTTGATGAAGGGCCAAAAAAAGCAGCCAAGAAAACGGCACTTTCTTTCTAAGGAGATATGGAATTTGGAGAGAGACATTTTCTTAATAATGTATCAAATTTGTGTTGCTGCTTGAAGGTTTATTGTTGATCTCTGAAGAGGTCCCTCAAGATGATGTGAAAGAATGAATAATGGAATCATGAGATCTTAGAGCTGGGCTTGGACTTAGAGGACTTTACCATTGTTCCAGAACTGAAAAGTTAGCCAGATATCGTCAGCAGTGAAGCTTTTCAATCCTATGAGCGTTATTGTAGAAAGCATGAAAAATCCCATTTGGATTTCATCCAATGTTGAGTTATAAAAGCTGAGCACCTGAACCAAAAGATGTTGGAGATAGACCTGCTTATCCCTTCATTACCGAGACCTCCTGAATATTTCCCTTTAGGACCCATTTCAGAGGAGACACTTCCTGAATTATTGAAACTCTTTTCGAACGAGTTTATATTGCCTGTCTGTCTCCTGTCTTGGAAGACTGTTCACTACAGCTTCAGTTTGTCGTTCCCAAAGCTATTTTCCTTAGGATTCACAGAGTGTGGTCAGGAAGCTTAGTTTCAAACTTCTGGGATATGTAAGACTTTCCTTTTAGACTCATGAACAAGAAAAATAAAGAAAAACAATGTCATTCAGAGGCTGTCTTAGTGGTGTCACATTCCTCACTTAATACATGCGATGGCTTCTAATTGTCTATTGTATTTAAACAGCATCGGTCAATTTGGCATTGGGACCAATATCCAATTTAATTATTGAACATTATCTCAGGGCACAGCAAATTATGACCTATTTATGTTATGAAAGTGTTCCTGGATAAAGTCATGTTCCTATGTTTACTGGTTTTTTGGTCAGCTTTCACAGTGGAATGACTAGTCAGGTGATGCTGATGTAACTGGGTTAAGAAGCACTGTTCTTTATGAACGTTTTAATTCATAACAATACTTTGTACTTACAATCTCTGTTGTATTCAAAATAGCAACATAAATCTCACACTGATTTTTCGCAGATTGATCACGTGACATCTTCATATTCCCTCCCAAGTCACAGCTATGATTTTGATGGGAATTTCCCAATTCTTGTCTCTATATACGTAGCCTTTGGCTGTCACTGATTGCCACCTAGATTAATTATCATGAAATAAGCATGCATTGTGTATCCTCATGTCCCTGCATCTTCTGTTACAATTGATCAACCAGTGTCTTCAAGATATAAAAGATGTCAAATATACATAAATAAAGAAGAAAATAAAAGATGTACTATTTCATTGCCAAGTAACAACCAATCCTCCTTTTCCCTTCTGTGCCCCCTTATATGACAGGCATATCCAGGTACTGTTGTAGATGCTTCAACTTCTCTCAGATCTCTTAGCAGGACATTTCACTTTTTTCCTTTTTCTTATAAATCTCAGACATGAAGTGGGCTTGGTTAGGAAACAAATCTGTTCTACTCAGATTCATCTACACTGTTTCTCTGTTACACTTGTTTTGTTGGTATTTCACTAAAGAAAAATTCTCTCTTGATGGTTTTCCAGGTCCTCAAGTATGCAGGGCACTAAATTCCCAGAAATGACACTAGCATGTATATATAATTCCTTCTTATCCTCATACTAGGAAGTCATTTACTCCTTTGTCCTCTTCCTTATACCTTAAAGTGCCCAAAAGATTTCTTTTATATATACATATATATATACTTTTTTTAAAAAGATTTTTTATTTATGCATACAAGAGCAGGGGTACAAACCAGAGGCTCGGGAGGTAAGAGGACTCACCAGAGACAAAGTGGGGAGCAGAACAGGCAGATCTACTGAAATACACTGTGAGGGGACCATCAGGTGAGGGGGGAGAGGTCTGCTGTGCCATATGGGTCCCCTCCCTGGCCTGGATTGAACTGGCACTGCTGTACAGTGGATGCTTCACAGTGTGGCGCTCAACCCGCTGTGCCACCAGGGAGGCCCCCCAAAAGACTTAGTAGGAAAAACTTCAATGCTATAATTTTCAGGCTATTGAACTCCTTAGACTATTAAAGTCCATATTCCTTTTTAACAGAAAAGGAGTCACACAACCTTGAGAAATTAGCCGAATAGATACTCTGTTTCTTTCAAATAAACAAGAGTCCATATAAATGTATGTTGAGATATGGTCAGAGCTTAGTCTGATTAAAGAAAGCTGCTCAGGGTGTTTAAGGAGTTTAGATTGGATTTTAATTGTGGGAATAGAATATTTAACCTTAAAAAGATGAGGCAAACTGTAGATATAATAGATGTCTTCACATATTTGAAAGGACATTGTATAGAGAGATTTAACTTGTTCTTTATAACTGTGTCATACATAACTATACCTAGTAAATGAAACCAAAATGAGAGCGTTACTTTCAATCTAGGAACAAGAATTTGAAATTATAGAACAAACCATTGTGTAAAGTAGTAAATTTACCTTTACTGGATAAATCCTAGTTAAACCTGGATGGTCAGCCACCTGGGATTAGCATATGGGATTTAGGCACTGGATTGATCGGAGGTTCAGCTAGATAGATTTCAAACTCTGCTCTGAGGCCCAAATGTGTTCCATATCAGTGCATCAGAATCAACTAGCTAGGTAAGGAGTAGTGGGGAAGATTAGATAGGAAGATAAATATTTACAATTAACCAGAGACAGCAGAAAGATACTGTAGAGTCACTGTTGACCACCATTGTATCATAAGCCCCTAGAACACCATTGGGTATATAATAGGTGTTCTCAGTGAATCAACGAATGAAGGAACATAACTCATTACCAGTAAAATAATGAGAAAGTCATAGAATGCAGGGAGACCAAAGAAATACCAGCAGTATGTATTTGTGTGTTTAGAGGAATGTGGAGGAGCAGTAAATCTATTACTGAAGATTCCTGGGTAGAACAGTTTGACTTTTGGATGGCAAAAGGTGAAATGAAAGAAGTTATAATAACAGTGCAGTTCCCTAAGAACAAGTATCTTATCTTTTTGTTTTTGTTGTTTCCGGTGTGTAGTTGACAGATCCAGGCATAAAGTAGGTAAGAAAAAAAAGTAATTTTTAAATGAATACGTGTACACATATGTGGTGATGGAAACGACTCATGTTGCAAGATGCATCAGCCTTAAAATTTAAAATTTGAAACATACCAGTAGTTTTCAAACTTACAGTTTCCCATACTTTCATCTAAGTAATGGATGGTCTAGAATTTCCTTTTTTCTGGGTAAATATCTCTAGTGTCTCCCTTCATTCTTCATGTTGTAGTCTGCTTATATCTAGCTTCTATGTTCATTTTGTCCCCATGTGTAAATTCATCTGTTTCCCTATTTGTGCAGTGTTATAGTAACAATATTTCTTAGAATTGGGAAGATTTGATGAGATAATTTATGTAAAGGGTTGACACAATGTAGGTGCTCTTTTTGTCCTCACTATGGCCAATATGGTATAGTGGAATCATCCAGAAAATGGTTCAAATATTGGAACCACATCTTATTTGTTGTTTGCATTTGGAAATGTTACATAAGATCTCTTAGCCTCAGAGTAGCCTTGCTCAAAGCATTGCTGTGAGCTGTGAAAGAGATCATACATGTAAAGTATTGAGCTCAGTGCATGATAAATGTTTAGCAAGGGATAGTCATTATGACTATTTGGGCAGATCTGAAGTGGTTTCTATTCTGAGCTCTCTTGAACACATTCCCAGTTAGAGTACAGCCTTCTGAAGGAGTGATGGCCAGGAGTCAGTAAAATACTACAAGCATGGTCTAACCAGAGGATCATTTCCCGGGCCCGTTATTTTCTTAAATACCGTGCATTTAATACGGAAGACTAGGTCGCACTGGATTTTTTTGTATTCCTTCATCATTTTAACCTTATAAGGGAGAGTGTAACACATGATGCTAAATCATACCCTTCCTATCCTTTTCTTTTCTTTGGTCTTGTGATTTCTTGAACACTTATCTATAACTTCTTTGGGTCTTAATTGGCATCTATTTACTTCCTAGACATGGATCAGTGTCTGGGATCAGCCAGTGAACTTTACAACACTCAGCTTCTGAGTTACAGAAAGGGCACAATAGCTTATATCTTCCCTGGCTTGGTGTCCAAAGAATTGATAAATTTGAAAATTTCTTGGAGATTTCCTATAAGATATAAAAGGAAATGTATTATATGAAATATTAATGCTTTTCTGGAATGGTTAGCTATATTTCATTGTTTCCTCTAAATACACATTGGAACAATCCCGATGTTTCCAAAGCATATTCTTTATTCAACACAACACTAGGCTTTGCCCTGGATATATTGATAACACTTGATCTTGTACCTTGAAATGTACATTACTAAAGAGATCACTGAAGTCCATGACAAGGGCAATGGAAAGATGAGCTCTCAATTGAAAATGTTTTTCTAAAATTGAAGGCAGTTGGGTACTTCTACCCTTATGTGTACCTCTATTTGTGCTGCACTCTGACCAATAAAATAAAATATGTTATAGACTTTAAAAGCATCGACTCTGAAATAATACTGCTTGAATTTGAATTCTTACTGTAGCATATACTGGTTGTTTGACTTTAGGCAGGTTATTTGTACCTCAGTTTCCTAATTTATATTTTGGAATAAGTGCTGCACTTCATAGGGTTGTTATGATGGCTTAATAAGTTTATGCACATACAGCACTTAGAGTGGTTTCTATTAGGTGGTAAGTACTAAGTATTGGCTACAATTCTTATTCCTCTATATCTATAATTCTAGCTATTATCTAGCATTACTTTCCCACTTAGTTTTCCAGATCATTCAGGAAATTCCATTGGCTCTACCTTCAAAATATACCCATAATTTGATGTTCTCATCACTTCCATGTCTATTGAACTACTCCAAATCACTATTGTCTCTTAATTATTTTATTATCCTTCAGGTGGGTCTCTACTTTCACCCTGTTCCCACTTCCCACCATTTGTTTTTCATTGTTTCACCACAGCATCAGAATGACTGTTTAAACTTGTTTGATTATGACTTTCCAATGTTGATCACCCTCCAGTGTCCTTCATTTCGGAGTAAACCGTGAGATATTTATATCACCTTAAAGGCCATTCTTGATCAAGCCCCCGTCACCTCTTTATCCTCTCCTTAATCTCACTATTAGTCATTCTACTCTTGTCATCCTCTCTTCTTTATTATTTCTCAAACATGTCAGCATGCTTTTCAGGGACTTTGCATTTGTTTTCTTCTCTGTTTGGAATCTCTTCTCCCAGATTTGTATGTGAGACTCTCAACTCTAGATACCTACCTCGTTTTCTTTGTCATATACTTCAGGTCTTTGCTCAAATCTCATTCTTTCTGTCAATGCTTTCCTGCACCTATGTTTATAACTGCACACCTTCCAAAATTAATCCCATGAAATTTTCTACATCTATTAAACATCTTCAGACAATATTATAATTTAATTTATTTGATCATTACTATCTTTATCTTTCCTCATTAGAAGTTCTTTGTTGTTAGGTACCATGTTTTGCCCCTTGCTCTGGTATATCTAACCTTTGCCATGTAAGTCAATACTCAATAAATACAAATTGTTCTTTAATTTATTCTCTAGATGTTGCTGGAAATATTTCCTACTACTTGGAACCAGATGTTAAATACCTCATTCTTCAATATAATATACAAGATATTGAGAGATTTTTTTTACATTTTCAAGAATTGTATTACCAGTCATAGTTAATGAAAGTAGATTTATGTGTCTCATCAGGATGTAAAGTGTAAATGAGTACTTACTAGTAAAAGAACATTAACTTATGTTCCCTAGTGGGACAAACATTATAGAGGAGTTAAAAAAGTCTGCAATAATATAATTTATAAGCTGAAATAAGCCTTAAAAATCTTAGAAAACATATAAGACCTAAATTAATAGATTGGAAAATTAAGATGCAAAAGGCCCCATGGTCGGTTAACATCTCATGAGCTTTCATATTCTAGTCTAGTTGTCAACTTCAGTGCTACTTTAACTAGGTAGGGGTTAGCATATTATCTAGTCAATGGATACTCAACATATAGAAATCAGACAACTATGAAAACAAATGAGGCAGCCTTGGAAAGACAAATAACATGATTACACTCATGGAATAATAAAAAACAAAAGAAAGAAACAAAACCGTACTCTTAGATATGGAGAACAGATTATTACAGGGGGAAGAGAATTGTAGGAATAAAATGGGTAAAGGGGGTCAAGTCTATGATCATGGTTAGAAACTAGACTTTTGGTGAGTATCATGATGTAGTGTATCTAGATGTCAACTGATAGTTCTGTACACCTGAAACTTGTGTAATGTTATAAACCAATGCTACTTCTCTAAAACTGTACTTGAATAATTAAAGAACTTGGGACCAACTCTAAAACTAAATGTAATGGTGGTAAAATTTCTTTATAAAAACTGTATCCTAAGGGGAAACTAAGACTAGTGGTCAGAGTAGATGTGGAAAAATCTGAGCTCCTTCTTGGAAGAGATGCAGTTGGAAATATTTTTGAGAAATAAAATCTGAAACTGAAAGAGGGAAGAACTTGTGTTGTAGATGGGAAAGAGGAATAAACTACTTGAAACCTCAGAGCAAGAATTAGCATATTGTATTCTGGTTTTGTCTTGTCTTTGGAGTCAATGTTTCACCAATAGATATCTTGAGCTAGAGCAAAGAGATCATGTCTTTGCAAAGCAAGACCTATTATCACTGGAAAGGCAACTTTATTTCCAGGCTCACAATTGACTGCCATGCAGTTGAAGTAATGAGATGCTATTTGCTAAATAATTTTAATATGTCTATGTGAAAGTGAGGTTTGTGGTTGCTGAGAGAATGTAGGATTTAGATGGGTTGTTTATTTGAAGTGAGCACAGGGTAATCAAAGAAACACTACAAGGGAAATGGACTTAAGAGATTGGTAAATCAGGCCTACTTTTCAGAAGAAAAAGAAATTTGAGCACCATTCATCCACATTTTCCTCTCTACCTGGCTATGTCCAAGTAACACAATAATATTTTCATGTTTTAATACATGTGCTATAGAAAACTTGCATTAGATTTGTTGTACTGAAAAAGTTTAATGACCTCTCTGAGCCTAAGTGTTTTTTCCTTTAAAAATAGCTGGTAATTACAACCTTGTCTTACATGACTGTGATGACTAAATGAAATGATGCATATTCAAAATCTTAACCACTACTTGGTATATAGTGGACACTATATGTGTAAATACACTAAATCATGTTGTTCTGTATAATGAAGCCTACTATTTATAATATACTTCACTGACTATACAGTGTGATAACATGCATTGTTATTTGTTCCTCATATAGGCCTGAGGAGGCAGATGGTATTTGGTGGTGGTTGTTATTGTCAATAAATTTATTTTTAAAAAAGGCTTATGTTCTTGCCATTTCATCACTTAAAAGGAATTGCTAATGTAAAAAAGCATAACTTCTCCTGCTGTTTTTTTTTCTATGGTGGATTCTTCTCTTGACTATGCAGTTTCAAAATCCAGTGCCATTGTCTTCGTCTTTCTCAATGACTATTTCCTTAGTTAGGCATTAATTTTTGGTAGTAGACAGATGCAAACTATTAGTTGAGAATAGCTCTTTAAAGGGCACTAGTATGTTTCTGCTTTTAGAAATGGACTTTTTTGACCTTTTAGAAGATAAGCTTTTATCCAGAGGAAGGATTCTGTCCTTATGTTGATGATTTCTCATCTGTGAATGTCTAGTTGGGTGATGTAGAGGGTTATTGATGTCGAGGTGACATATGCTGAGTTTATGCTGGGCTTACAACTATGTAAAGGTGCTGGAAGCTGCAGTTATAAAATAGTAGAAGACACATATTCCCTGTATAACATCCATCAGGGGATGAACTTTCCCACTGTGTGCAATGGGGTTCTGGGCACGAGAAACAGATGACACAGTGAACACCAAGGTGAAGGAATCAGATCAATCAAAGTCTCTGAACTCTATCGGAGCTCAATTTCTCAGATGCTTGGCTCCTAGAAATACTCTCTGAATCCTTTGAGATACAGTCAAAACAGTATGTTTGAGAGAAACACAGGAGCAAAGAGAAAAACATACTTGCACAGTTACAGGCCAAAAGGAAAAAAAAACCCAAAAACCAGAGTCAAACTAAGAAAGACAGATTGAGTTAGAGACAGATTGAAGAAAACATAGGCAGAGAGACAGACCAGGGAGAACTCCATTATTCTCTGTATTAATGTAGAAGTCTGCTTTGGCTGGAGATCAGAGTGAGACAAACAGCCTGCCATGGGCACTGCTTATAAAGCCAGGAGCACAATGTGTACTCGAAAATGTCAGTGTTCTTCTGAGACACACTGGAGCCTCTTGGAACATATGAGAGAATATATAACCTGGGAAGTTCAAAAAGGAAGGTGGGAATGGGTTTACTAAATAGTTGTAGAATGTGCAATGCCTCTGAAATTTTCATGTGACCAAACTCTAGTAGTCCAGGCTCCTACTCTGCATCTAGAAGGTCAGAAGTTAGGTAAAGTCTATCAAGTAAAATCATAGCTACAGCAAGAAAGATTTATTCTTCCCACCCAATACAGATAGAATAATGGGGAGAATGTGAACGAAAGATGTGAGATGCAGTGAAGTGGGCCAGTTATGAAAGGGAGTAAGTATACTAAACATTGATAGAAATGGTATAAGATATAAGGTAAATAAATTCAAAGTTGGGTTTCCGGTCAATCAATAATCTAAAAAATAGACAAAGATTGAGACTAAGAAAGCAAAAAGAGGAAGCAATTTACATATTTTTTAAACAATGGTAGTAGTTCAGTGTGGTAGATTAGTTAGATTTAGATCTAAGTAATGCTTTAATTGCTTTGAAAGTAACTCCCTTCAGTTAAAGTGCCAGGTCTAATATTCTCATTCATGCTTCAGATAAAAAAATAAAAACTTTAGATTTCTTAATAACATGAAAATTATTGGGAGTTTTAAACAATTTCAGAATTAAAATACATTAACAAGTAAATCATAATAATGATACACAGAAAATTATACAAAACAGACATATGAAAGAAAAATTTAGACCATACTTACTCCCATTGTTTAGAGCAGATAACTGGTCATATCATTTTGCCATCTGTTCTTTCAGATATTTTTCTCTCTGGATAGACATATGTGTATATATTACATGTATACATAAACACCCATTTATTTATAAATACAAATCATAACATACTATTTATACTGCTTTGATTTCTGTCTTTCCTGCTACTACATATTTCATACCCTGCCATGTAAGTTTGTACACTTTTAGGAAGTATGTCCATCATAAATTTGTGATGCATATATGATATTCCATAGAAGGAATAACATACATTTCATTGAACTAGAATTTGAGTTCATACTTAGTGTCTCCACACTGTCTGCTTTTTTCCAACAAAGGATAAAATAATATATAAGTAAAAAAAAAACAAGATCTAACTAAAAGAGTATAACTTAACATGTAAAGCAGGGTGGGTGTGACTGCAATGAAAAAATTCTAGGGTTTTTGCATTGTTCAGTGTAATGGTGTAAAAAATATGACTTTAGATTGAAGGCAGTTATTTATGTGAAGAAATTAAGGCTGATGTCTAAGAGATAATAGCTAGGAAATTAAGAAAAAGTTTACCACGTTCCACATGGTTACCTGAACCCTAATTTGATTACAAATCTACCTTGTTTCAGAGAACTCATGCTGGGTAATGAAAAGAGTACTGGGTGTATGAAGACCTAAATTCCTCTTTTAACTGAGCTGGTTGAGAGTTGCAAGACTCAGTAGACATATTTATTCAACAAGATAGTTTCGGGCAAAAGGAATGATAAAGATTTTAGGTGACTTGAAAAAAATTCTATCTGGAGTTACTGTCTGCACTGGGATGAGTAAGAACTATTTAAATGTAGTCAACATTTTATTTATATTTGACCATCTCCTGTGAGTGAACAATCAGCCAGCTGTTTTTCTCCTTAATCTGATTTCATTTATTGTCTTCTATGTGCCTCAGAAAGCAGGTTCTGTGGCTGATATAAGGCAGTTTTCTTACTACACAGCTTTAAAAGCATTGGCTTTAGATTGTTGACATTGTCTCTGTCCTGTCTTGGGGGTAAGGGTGACTAAGGTTGTGTGTTTTGGATTATGGGGTGGTACCTGCATAATGACAGGTTGTTTCCTTGATTATAGTCATGTCCTTGGGCATAGAATTTGTGTTCACTCAAATTGCCAAACCCCTCTCAGAAAATCCACTAAAATGAATGTGGAAATTACAGAGATGTAAAGAGAGGGATTAAACCTTTGCCCTGTCTTAATGAGCTCTTGGTGCTCTTTCTTTCCCATGTCACAGCTTTCAGTGCTGCCTCCCTTGATCTTATCCTGCCTCCTATCCTACTGTTTGTGTGTGCCCAAATCATAGCATCATCTTAAAGCCATCTTAGTGTTTTCCCAATATCAAAACACACTGTATCCACAGCATCACATCCAGAGTATAATTGGTACATCTAGGGAGTGTGCAAGCCCAGAGACTATTCTGCTTTTTGTCTTTGATAATGGGACTAAGCCAGACTGGCTGTTTAATGAGCCAATTATTTTAGGAGAAGCCAGTAGACCTGGACACACAGCACTATTGCTTTTGGGTTTAATTTTATTAATGCCTTTTTTCTTTAGAACTTGCCTTTCCCATGGGGATGCTTTTCATGAGAGTCAGAGGTCAGCACTGCAGGTGCCTAACTTACAGCAATGTTACATACAGTCCTCCAAAAGATAAAACAGAAAGATTGCTGGTTTCCCCTTTCTCTTTCACCCCCCCCCTCCTTCCTTCTGTCCTTCCCTCCCTCCCTCCCTGTATCGAACACCCTCCCTCTTCTTCCCTACACAGACATACACACAAATATATGTATAGATAGGCATATATTTTAATTTTACTTTATAATATGCTTGGATATAAATATTTGAAATTTTACATGACCGTATGACTCATACTTTGAGGAATTAATGCTTATCAAATAATCATGGTTATGTGAACAAAGATTCCACTTAAATATTTATCTGAACATTGTTTCTAATGTCAAAATGCTAAATGGCCACTAATAGAGACCATCATATTTATATATCATGTTTGTGGTATATAAAATAATAATATTATCAATATCAAGTTTTCTGCATTTAGTCACATGGAAAATAACAGGCATAGTGTGTACTGTGTACTTGTTTGTGTGTGTGTTTACACGCACACATGCACGCACATGTGTGTATATGAATGGTGTGTGATGATTGGAAATATACACCAAAATGTTTCAGGTGATTTTCTCTGTGTTAGGGATAATTGAGACATTTTAATTTTTATTCAGAAAAATTAAAATCTATGTCAAAACTATTCTTATAAATACATAAGATTTTACAATTATTAACATTTTGCTAACATCATTTCAATTCATTTTCTAAATAAAAGAAATAAAACTGATAACATTGTCCCGATATTTTTTGTCTAGCTCCTTATGCTGAAGCATGCAAAATAATAAATTCCTTATATTTTGTTTCTATCACTATTGATAGTATTTATTTTCTTTTTGCCTTCATTTTCTCATTTGTTACAATAAAAAAATATTGCTTTGGTTATGAGGAAAAGTTATTAAATTTTCTCCCCTGATGCATTTACATTTTGATTTAATTTGCAAGAACATTGTATATAAATGATCTCTTCCTAGCAAGAAATTACATGAACTAAAATATATGCTGCATAGCTGGATCTAAGTATACCTAGGTGTATCTTGCTAATTGGCAATGTAACCTATATATCCCTCAAATCTTGACCTGTTTGACCTTTCAGTTTCCTCATTGTAGAAGGGGAAACAATAGTTTTTATTTCATAGGGTTTTATATAAATTGTGTGGTTAATGCATGTATTTAGAACATAAGCTATTTTCTGTACAACACAGCTATTATTATTATTATTACCTTTGCCAATTTGACAGGTGTGAAATGAATTATATAGTACAGTAGTTTTAAATCATGGTCACAATTTCTTTGACACTCAGCACAGACATTGAGAGATGAAATCTAGTTTCCTTTTTTTTTTGAATCTGGGGAGACTCGTGAATACTTTAAATAACACAGAACATTGAAACTTACTGCTCTATGGCTTCTGCGGCTGTGTTTTAGATAGCATGTAGCTCTGTCTACCAGTTTCCTTTGAAATAATATGAGATAAAACTTGTGAGAATTTTAGAAGTTAACTGCTGTGAAACCACTCTGCTAGCAATGCCATATAATTGAGCTAAGCTATCTAATCACACCTACCGAGGTTCTATTGGTGTGAACGAAGCTGTTTTGGGCCTTCCTTCCAACCCATTCTGCAGCCTAGTACCACTGAATGAGACCGGTTGTAGTCCTGAAGAACACAAAAATTCTCCAGCCAGATTTTTCTAATTCCTGGCCTAAGAGATCCATGAGATTAATTAAAAGGTTATTATTTAAGTAGCTTTGTGTTTAACGTTTTACGCAGTGTTAGTTACTAGATGACACTTTTTACATGCAGTAGGGTGTTTCAACAAAATCAAAACCCCTGGCATGTATTTGACTCCAGGCAGTTTATAAAAGGTAAAGGTACCTTGAGAGTTTAGGAAAAGCCTCCATTTGCTTCATGTAAGATGTCAGTAAGGGCCTAAAGGAAAGCAGGGACATGTTAGTGGAAGCAAGAAGAAGGAGACATTTTGTTTTCAGCGATGGGAAGTTAAAAAATAAAACCAGAAAATAGTGCATAAACTGAGGAATCTGGCTGGCAAGATTTCCAAGCAGGATGTAAATGGTAACAAATGGTTACTTTTAGTTGCATATAACACAGTGTGAATAGAAATAAACTAAAGAAAGAGCTTGTCAATTATCAAGAAGAATTGTGTGGAAATATTGGGCAGGGTTAAACAGGAAGGTTGATGATTGAGAAAAGATATTTGCAAGATTGGGATAGTAGGAGGGTAATTGAGAAAGGCAACAGTAGGTTGTTAATGTCATGAAATGAGTGTTATCAGTAGGAAACACCTTTGATAGTAGCTTCATATGGATGGGTTTGGAAAAAGCAAAATTAACTTATTAATCACTATGTCTATGTAAACTTACTTTATGGAAACAGTTTTTCAATGGAGATTATATATGCAATATACAAATATACAATACAATATTGCTTTAATAATAGTATTTCCATGTATTTGTATAGAACTTTGCAGTTAATGAAGTATAGTCACATGCTGGAAAGGAACGAACATAGAGTTTCCTCATAATTTCACATGAGGGAATAAATCTTTGGAAAGATGAAATGACTTGCCCCAGAATCACATGCCAGACTACGTCAGAAACATTCTCAATGACTCCTGTCTTATTTTTTTCCCCCAAAGATTTATTTATCTATGCATACATGAGCTGGGGTACAGGCTAAGGTCCAGGGAGGTGAGAGGATTCACCAGAGACAGAGTGGGGAGCAGAACAGGCGGATCTATAGAAATCCACTGCTGAGGGGAGCAGCGGGCAAGGCAGGAAAGGTCTGCTGTGCCATGTGGGGCCCCTCCCTGGCTGGCAGCAGGGATAGAATTCCTGCTGCAGTGGCTGTAATTTGCTTCACAGTGTGGTGCTTAACCCACTGCGCCATCAGGGAGCCTCCCTACTTTTGTCTTATTTTGACTTTACTATTTCTTCTGTATACATGGCACTGTCCATTATATAGACTGTTCCAAAGCAAAGACACTCTATGTATAGGCTAATTTTATTTCTCTTTGCTAATTGAAGCTGAATGACTCAATATGTCATTACAGCAAACTTCAAACAATTGTGCATTTTGAATTGAGCATGGAATTTAGAGATGTTGAAGCATTCTATGGATCTTGGTGACCTTTAATTTTACCAGAAATTCACTTTTTATTAAATTAAGATTGTGAAAAAGCATCTGTTATTTTTATGTTGCTGTGGTATGTGGATACGTGTTGCAGTGGGAAAAGGGTCTACTGCAACGTGAATGTCCCTGTAAATAAAGCCATTGGATATTCCTTGCAGCATCAGCACCCAGCTTGGAGTACAATGAGCTTACTGAGTGGGGTCAGTACTGCAAGGTCTCGCGAGGCAAGAGTCCTCATTCCGAAGCCCCTTTCGTTTTGAACATTTGTGTGGTTTGGGCAAGGTATTCTTGGGGTTTCAGTTGCTTCCTCTGCAAAGAGAGGATTTCTTTTTACCTGCTTGAAGTCAAGCAGTTGGAGCAGATACCCTCCTGAGATCCCTTCCCAATTTAAGGCCTAAGATTGTAATCTCTCCTGTTTGGTTTCCCTTTTCCCACTATGGTCCTTCATTCATGAATTTATCTAAGCCCTTTGTAACTGATTTATACTTTAGACTTCAGGGTAATGAGTTCCACCGAAGTACGAATTCCCTTTTCTTTAAAACACTCTCTTTCAAAGCACCATGGGGCTGTGGAATGTGACTAGTAATCCAGGACCTGGGCAAATCTGCACAGTTCCTTGGTTACACTAACTCCCAGGTTGATTTGAACACCAGAAATGCAAGGGGAAAGCTATGGGTACAGGGTAAATAAATCTAAGCCCTGTCTTCTTTTGTTTTCTAATTCTCTTACTTTTATAAACCGTGAAGCATTTTCTTTGTGATTTTAAAATTGAGTCCTCCAATACTTAGTTTAACAATTAATTTATTTTCATTGTTGTCAGGTAACTTGCATTTCTCATGGTTGAATATTAGTTATGATTCTTAATTACATTATAAATTACATATATAATTACATTATAAATAGTGTGATCTTTACAATGGAAATAACAGTGGTTCTACCTAACATGAGTGGACCTAGATCGCAGTAGATAAAGACAATATGGAGTAAAGTATATTCACAGTTCCCGAAAATGCTACTTATGTACAGCAAATGTTAATTATGAAAACAATCATTTGAGGAACATCACTTATTTGAGGGACAAGAAATAAGCCTGAGTATCATACAGTATTGTTTTAGAAAACAAATACTTGTTTTCAGTTCAGCTAATAAGATGAGTTATTTTTAAATTGAATTACATTTTAAGTTATATTTTCTTTCAAATTTTAGTAAGCTGGGCTAATAAGTTACACCGTATTTTAATGGATCTTCAAATATCTTTCTGTAACTATTAAAGTCATCTCAAATCTTAGGTTTTCAAATTGCATTAACACATCATGCTTTATGTTATATGATGAAACAGCCAACCTATATTCTTTTTTTTTTCATTTATTTAGGGTTTTTTTAATAACATTTTTTTGTATTACGATTATATTGCTTTACAACATTAGATATGATTTAGGAATATAGGGTCACACCTCTTCCGATGTATGTTACCACACAACCTAAGCATCCATAATCTGTCCCACAAACCATTGCACTTCCTTCCCTTTGGGGCAGGCACTGTACCAAGCACTGGGGATTACATTGTGAACAAGACATTTGTGGTTCCAGTCCTCATAGGACTTAAAGTCTAGTAGGAGATAGTCAGAGAACAGGTATTAGGACAAGTCAAATTCAGTTTCAAACCTATGCTCAGAATATACATCACTTGTGATCCAGACCTCTTACCAACGCCTTTTCTTTAGGTTAGCACTGAGCTTGAAGTCATGGGTAGTAGATTTCCTTCTTGTTAGGATGGTCCATAAGTCACTACCTTATTCAATTATTACCTCTTCTTTTAATTGATTTATTCTGTTCAGTAGTTAGTGATCCATTAGCATGGATATGGCATTTCCATTCTTACCAGTAGCATACACATCGTCCTCAACTCACCATGGGACTATAGTCTGATAAGTTTATCATAACTTAAAAATGCTCTTAATACACCTAGCCACCTTGTATTATAGCTTAGCCTAGCCTATCTTAAATATGCTAAGAACACTTTTGTCACTCTACAGTTCAACAAAATCATGGAACACAAAGCCCATTTTATTATGAAATGATGAAAATTTTATGTGATTATTGAATACTATAAGAACAAAAATAAAATGTCTTAATTCAAAATTTTAACTATGATTTCTACTAAATGCATATGATTTTCCATTTCATAAAAGGAACCTAATTTTATTTTCTTTCTCCTCTGGATGCTTGCTAAATTTCCTTTTAATACAAATACTCAAGTACCTTCTTGGGAAACAGAAAATTACAGAAGATTGACCATTCTAATGGACTGACACCTCAAGTAGGGCTAAGATTTTAAAGGCACAGTGTAGGAACTACTATAAGAGTTTTCTTATGTCTCAGTATGTAATTCCCTACTATTAATCATTGATTAGATTTAAGTATTGAAACTGAGAATAAATAGAATTTTTTTAGAAGGTTGTTTTCAAATAGAGTTTCAAGTGTAAGCAGAATGGTTTGCTTTAATGATAAATATATGAACAACACAAAGCTTTTGAAAAGTGGAGTGATACTAAGACAATAGAAATCTAAATTAAAATGTTATATAGATATTTTCATTTAGAATGTTGTTTTGTTTGGATAAATCTCAGGAAAGCATGGTGTGCTAAGAAAAGCATTAACCAAGAGGTTGAAGATCTTATTTCTGTTTCCAACTCTGTGTATTACTAGTTTTGACACTTTGGGTTCTTATCCTCGTTAGGGTTTTAATTCATTGCTTGGGGTGAAAAAAAGCTGGACATGTGCAGGTTGAACTAACAATCCTTCCCTTGAATTAATAAAAGTAGATAGGTTATTAAAACTATTTGATAATGATAATGGGTTTTTTTAAAGATTTATTTATGTATACAAGAGCTGGGGTATAGGCCAGACTCATGGGAGGTGAAAGGATTCTCTAGAGACAGAGTGGGGAACAGAACAGGCAGATTGATTGAAACACACTGCTAAGGGGAGCAGCAAGCACAGCAAGATATTTGCTGTGCCATGTCGGTCACCCCCCTGGCCGTCGACAGGGACCAAACTAGTGCTGCAGTGGCTAAGTTTGCTTCTTAGTGTGTTGTTTAACCCACTGCACCATCACGGAGGGCCTGATAATGATGTTTAATGATGACAGTGATAATGGACAAGGAACAAAGTGGAGAGAGAGGCATCTTGTAGGAATTTTATTAGAATTCATTGAATAACTGTGTGTGGTGGATCGATTAGAGGGAGGAGTCATAACTGTTTTCAATGTCAATTCTGAATGATTTGTAAATGAGTTACTATATCAGATAGGGGAATAGAGAGAAAACTATCAGTGAAGAGGATGGGTTGTCAGTGTAATGGGAAAAGATTAAAAACAATGATATATTCTATTAAAACTTGAATATTACTTGAAGACGGACAGGATAATCATACTGAGATTAATACAAACAGAGAAGAGCTTTGATGTTTAGAAGATGAACTATTGTAAGAGAATGTGATTGTGGCAGGAATGTGCAAATATGTTTATATACATGTATGAGACATTTCTCTTTCCATTTCATCCAATATGACATCTGAACAAATGAAGGTAACTCAAGATATCTGGATTTATTTATGTATCAAAGTGGTCTTTAATATAGCTTGTGTATATACAGTGACAACAGTGAACTAGGGATAAAAAATGAAGGCATTGTTTATATATTGAAGGTCATATACTCTGAAGTGAAGTATAAACGGAAGGACCTGTTATGATACCCCAGATTTATCATGTGGATACTTTTCATCCTCTTTCAGAATCAGTGAGAAGCTCTTTCTATTTCTCTTGATATTCCTGTAAACACAGAAATCCAAGAGCTAGTTGGTAATTATCTGCCTTTTACTTTTTCCTTTCCCCTGTCATTTTTAATTTCACAACCATTTCCCTGAAAATGAAGTTGTATAGAACTGAGATGTGTTGTACCTCATCTGCTGCAACATATTGAAAAGAACTTACAATTGTGTACAGATTGCATAGCACCTTTAGATGAATCTTATTTCCTTCCCTTAGATGGTGCTAATAGGGTTTGAAAGGAAAACATGATTATATAAGATGATTGCTATGGTATTGTATAAAAGACTGGAGTTATGGAATGGATGGTATTAAGAACAAATGTATTCTCTGAAGAAGTCTCTGAGAAGTTCTGTTATTATTACAAGATGACAGTCTATTTCTTTTATCAGCTAGTGTCCTAAGACATTTACCATCTTTTGTACTTTGTGCTAGAGACGTCTCAAAACCTCTCCAAAACAATTGTAGTGCAAGTGAATAAAAAAGGAATCTTATCTAGTGCAAGCATTAGGAAAAATTGGTTTTCCTCTTAGATAAAATAGTCTTGTTATCTATTTGCATTGTTGTTTGAGTGTCAGTAAAACTCTTACAAAAGGTGTAGCATACCCAGACTACGAAAACCATTGTTAAAATTGTGTGTGTGTGTGTGTGTATCTATCTGTCTGTCTGTCTGGATAGGTATGTATGAGAAATATGCCTCTGTGAACATCAGTACTTTGACTGTAATTAACAAGTGAGATTGACATTTCCCTAGTAACTCAACAAAAATGCCCCACGGCACCCTTATCATACAACTTTATATGGTTGAAAACATGATTAAGTGTTGATTACTAAATATATACAATAGAATGACAATATGCTAAATGGTTAATTATATGTGTATATATAGTATATAATGTGAATTATAAGAGGTAGTACTCTGATTCTAAATATCTAATTTTATCCAGTACATGGAATATCTTTTAAGACTTTAACCACTTGAGGGTAGAAACATTTCTGTGTTCTTATCTGATCCATGTTTCTTTAATTTTGGAGTCGTCCACGTTCTTCGGATCCTTGCTACAGTGCCCGGAGCTGCTCTACCCTGGAGGTGTCTCTATCAGGCTCTTTTATTTCGCCCTCTGATTAAACACTTGCTCCACAATCATTTTCAGTTCAGAGTATTTATCAATTTTATTCTTTCTAGGTGCCTCCTGTGTGCTCCATATTACATTGGGAATGATTTCGCATATGTTTCTTTGGCCCTTTGTCTTTCTATTTCTCCTGTGAATATGCTGTGTTCTCTGGCAAATGACTCTGTGAAGATGGAAGCAGTATTTTAAGTTTTCCACTTAGCTTTATGAAGAAACAAATCTGCAGACTGGCTCTGTGTTGTAATGAATGAAATCTGGATGCCATAGCATTCCCTATTTGGCACTATTAAACATACTCTTCTATCTACCGCCTTCAGTACTTTACTGTTTTATACCCACCGTGAGATGGACTAAGCTTATTCTCGGTGACACATAGAACCAGGAATAAATTCCTATTTCTGGAACATGTAATTCCAGATTGACAGACACACTTACAGCTGGAGAATGATAGTGTACTTATAGTTGTATACAAGATAGTATAAAAGGTAAGGCATTTTCTATTTAGATATGTTATGTGCAATAGCATATGTAATTGACTGTTGTTAATGTATTTTTTTTTCATATCTCTTTGATATAGTGGTGACATTAGTCACTGCAGGGGACAGATTGCTACTAGGTTAGAGAATATTTCTCACTAGATGAAGATATTTGTGTGGGACATCACATGAAAACCTCAAACAACTAAAGCCCAATTAATTGGGATATATAACTGATGCTTCAGTTTTAGGCAAAAATGATTGTCAGAAACAATTCAACATCAGGCATCTAGAGACTGATTTAATTATTCAGTCATTAACTTAACACTTGGCATTGGGTATATTGTCAAAGGATATAGTCTTTACATTCAGATAGAAACAAAAAAATGAACAAATGAATGATTTCAATGAAATGTATGTACAGATCAAAGTGTGTTATTATGGAAAGCATTGGATAGACAGCTATGGAAATATCAATGAAAGATTCCTGAGGAGTTGATATTTGATGTTAATTAGAGATTGATAAAGTAGGCCAAGTGAAATGGTAGAAAAAGCAAAAAGCATTTCAGGCAAATCAGGAATGATGACTGAAGAAGGCATATATTCAGAATAGTAAGTAGTTCAGTAGTAATGTAACACACATTATGATATGGAACGTGGTGGGAAAAGAAGTTGGGCAGGTAGACAGCAACCAGATTGTTAAGGAATGTATGTTAGACTTAAAACATTTGTACTACTCCTTGAAGGGATTCGAGAGTTAGCGAAGATTTCTTAGATGCAAGGGCTTACTTAGGGAGATGTTTGCAGTTCAGAGAGACACTTCGGGCGCAGTGTGGAAGCTGAATTGAAGAAGTTAAGACAGGAAGCAAGAAGACAGTTCACTATTATATAAGGCCATGTGAAAAATAAATAGGTAGTAATAAGAATCAACAGGATGGGAGAACATATTCAGAGTGTGAAAAATATTTATGTGGTTGAATATATGAGATAGTTAATTAGATTCACAGCCTAAAAATATAAAAATAAGTAAACAATAAAAATGTTAAAAAGTAAAATGTAAGAAAACTAGCAGGGTAGGACATGGGGAAGATGATAAATTAACTCTTATATGACAAAAAATTGGGAAGTGAAAATCATGTTTTCCATGGGCTTTGACTCTGGCCAGTGATATAGAAGATGGCAATTCTAAGGTCTTGCTCCTGTCTTTTAGCCAAGAGAAATTCAAGTATGATTGCTAAACCAGATTGATTAAAGAGAGACTTAGATTAAGTTTCAGTGGCATAGAAATTTAATTAGCTAGAACATAGCATTCCCCTAGCATCTCACTTATTGAAGCTTTATTGTACTTCTTAGATGATAACTGTATCCTGATTTTAAATAGTCTATGATATTTCTGTCAATACCGCCCTTTCATTATTTTCCAAATGCATCACATTCCTCTAATCACTGCCCAGGAAATAAAAAGCAATCCTCTACTTTACCATTGATCAAATTCTCTTTAGTTTGATTTCCACATTCTCTGTTACCTCTAGAGTGAATCTGTTCTTTTTTTCTTGACC
Source organism: Galemys pyrenaicus (assembly GCA_019455555.1). Taxonomy (NCBI): domain Eukaryota; kingdom Metazoa; phylum Chordata; class Mammalia; order Eulipotyphla; family Talpidae; genus Galemys; species Galemys pyrenaicus. Next base: position 544,859 of record JAGFMF010011467.1, read on the forward strand.
CTTCACTCATATTCATTATTGATTTTTTTCTTGAAGGATGCCAAAGCAATTACTGCCTACCTCTTGCTTCATCCTCTGTGAAAGGATCTCAAATAGCTTCTTAGGGCCCTAAAAATCAGGGATTGTTTACGCCAATCACACAACTCAACGCTTTTTCAGAGCTTTTCAAGATAAAAGTTTAAAGTGCCTCCTGATTAAAGTACTTCTGTGGATTGTTGTTCTGCATCAAGTTCTGTACTTCCCAGTTCTTACCTTACACCTTCTTTTCACAGTCCATGAAGCAACTTGGAGCACGGATTCAAGCAAACATAGTTCTGAGGAAGGGAGGAGTTCTGACTGGCATGATTTTTTTTTCCCCTGACAATCTCTTTTAGAGTATATTGTTGTCCAGTATGTGTATGTTAGTGAATCAAATTGAATTGACCCTTTATGTTTCCTTTGATAAATGAGCATTTTAGGACTGGTTCCATTATTCTGAGCTTTTTTGATAATTGCCATTTAAAGATTAAAGTCATAGGGCAGCAGGATCTTAATTCCACATTAATAACTATGTGACCTTAATGTCATTAATTTTTTCAACCTCTGTTTTTCCTCATCACTATAAAAATTCCATGTTCTTTAGATTGGGGTGATTTTCAAATCATAAAAATATTTTACCAATTTCCAGATACTAGCACATTTAATGTGGGCACATATTTAGAAGGTATAGGACAAAAAAGTAGATAATTTGGCTGCTCTTCACTGCAAGATGCAATAATTGATGTTTGCTGATCTGGCACACTTTATGTGTTAAACCAAAGATATAACAGAAATTTTTTTAAACAAAAACAGAGAATTCTTACGAGGTGTTCAATATATGACACAAAACATTCTGTATCATTTAGATAACTGATCTTCTTTGCTGGTCACAATTGTGATTTGCATGTTGTTATTAGTGGAATTTTACAGATGAGGAGACTTTGGTACAGTTCACCCAGAGGGTAAGTAGGGGAGAGAGATTTGCGAGTTTGTTCTATCGCTATATTTCAGTAGAACAATAGAGTTTTAACTTTGTTTCAGGGAATGAGATAGAAAAGTCCCATCAACTAACAATTCATGTTTCCTAAATTTTAGAAATTACCATGTTTCTCAACTACTGGGTCAGATTTAACAGTATCTCTAGCAGATTTTCAGAGAGAAAACTGTTGCTATAACTTTTTCTCACTAAACTTTAAAATTCTGAAAGGAGTTAATCATATTCTTGTAAGGGACTCTGGCACAAAGTTGATAATCAATGATTGTTCTCTTGCTTATTTCTCAGTAGGGTTTTTTTTTTTTTCTGTCCTGAATCTCTCGACAGTAGTTAACAGTATAATTGAGCAACTGTATAGAAACTAGCATAAAATGGGATGCAAATACATTGTTTATATCTATTAAGCCATGCTCCAAACTTTCTGTACTCAAGAAGATTTAAATTCAATCAATTTTGAAGTTTGACCAAGATGTATAATACAATTTGAAAATATTTGTACTTGATAAATGTTTAGGAAATATTAACTGTGTCACATTAAACCTATATTTAGATTGATTAATTTTACATGAAGTGATATAAATTAAAACAACTATAAGGAATCTTGATACTTCACCTTAATCTGAGTATTAAGAAATTTCATTATGGTTAAGAATTGTTACAAAGGGATTATACCATTTTTTAAATTAAAACATTTCTATGCGGGGGCCTTCCTGGTGGCACAATGGGTTAACGAATGCATTCTGAGGCAAACCACAGCCACTGTAGCAGGAGTTTGATCCCTGCCACCTGCCAGGGAGGTGACCCACATGGCACAGCAGACCTCTCCTGCCTTGCCTGCTGCTCCCCTCAGCAGTGTACTTCTGCCGCAGCCCAGCTGCGGCAACAAACCAGGGTCCCCACAGGATGAGACAGCTTTGGCGATGAATGTATAGGGAAAGGGGAAAGGGGACAAGAAAACCCGGACACTCTTTCTATGGTGCCAACATCTTACATCTTCCACTGAGAGTCTCAGCAGTTCTTTATTTATACTCTACACACAAGAAGCAGGAATGCAGGGAAACATCATTTGTAACATTTTTTTAGGAAAAACAGGGGACTTTCAGGCCCCAGCCCTGTGCAAAAACATGTTTTTGAGAACTGCAGAACAACATTCGTTACATTTTCTTAGGACTGGTGCAAAACAACATGTATCCATCCATATACCAAACACTGAGGCAGATGTAATAACCCCCAGCTCCATCACAATCAACTAGCCCTTTCCACCACAGGCTCCAAGCAAAAAGGAAATATTAAAATTAAACTCCAAACTGTATCTATTCCTTACCATTCCATCCCCAAAGCAGCCACCAACCCCAACCTATCCTGACCCCAATAGTTCATCATCAAAATTGCTCAACAACCAGTTATTTTGTTTGTTAAAACAGCCAATCTTATAACTCCTCCCCTCCCCATGGGAAATTTCCAATTAGCACTTAATATGCCTTTACAAGATGGTGACAGTAATATCATCCAAAATAGTGGAGATCAGGCAGGGACCATCTTTGGAGCTCCTGATTTTTCAGGGTTGTCCCTCATGCCGGACTTTTGTCACTCAGCATGAGTAGCATGGACCCTGGCAGATTTCAGTCTGTCTGCCTGTTCTGTTCCCCACTCTGTCTCTGGTGGATCCTCTTACCCCCTCACACCCCCTGCACCTCTGACCTGTAAGGCAAGGCTTTATGCATAAATAAATCTTTAAAAAAAAAGAAAATAAAGCGCAGACTATTTTTGTGTTCCTACATTTACTGTTTGGCATTCAATGCTTTTCAAGCATATTTGGGATGAGAATTACCTATAATGGTGGCTATCAAACACTTTGGGTTTATGATCCCTTTATGCTCTTAGTAAATATGAGTACCCTCTATTTTTCCCCATTGCAGATTTACCTAAATAGCCTGATTTTTATAAAAACTAATTGTGTTTTCTAAAGCAAAATGGATGTACTGAAGGAATGGAATTGGTTTTCTTTTATATTTTAATGTCTGGCATAACAAAGCAAACCACATATATACTTTTCTGTATTTAATTTTTTTGCCAAATGTAAATTTTTTGAAATATAGGATGCAAATCTGACCTTACTGAGGTACATAGTTGGAAAGTAGGGATAACTGTGGCATTACTTGGATTTCATACCAAAATTCAACAAGGTATAGTTTTTTAAGGTTAATAGCATATAGTGTTTTAAATTTTATAAGTGGACTTCTTATACTCTATTTCATTAATATCACTTGGTATCTATTGGAGTCTGAATAGGTTTTTTACTCATGCCTCATTTTTTTTTATTAAAATATTTTAAAATTTACATATACTTGCCATTAATTGTAATCCCCATGTATTCCCCATCACCATCTCACCAGTGCACCATC
>JAGFMF010011467.1:548860-565456 GCA_019455555.1 Galemys pyrenaicus
TCGCCAACACTTGTTGTTGCTACTTTTTTTGATATGTGCCATTCTCACTGGTGTGAGGTGGTATCTCATAGTGGTTTTGATTTGCATTTCTCTGATGACGAGAAGTTGAGCATTTTTTCATATGCCTGTCATGCCTCATTTTATAATATGAATTTACCATTTAGAAAATTTGGATTCACTGAGTTGTACTGATCTTCAAAATTGATGAACACGTACATTGATATCACAACTAATCAAATCAGAAAAGTGTTTAAGTGTTTGAAATTGTAGCTCTGGGTCACAGATTAAATTTTTCCAAAATTTCTATTTTTATTGTGAAAGCTGAATTTTATCATTGGCAGCAAAAAAAATTCTATTGTTATTTAACTTGAAGAGGACCACTTCATTCATTTCTTAGAACAATAACAAGAAACACTGAAGTCTGAATAGCCATGTTTTGTAAGTCTCTCTCTAAAGTAGAAATAGTGTGTCCTTTGAGAAAAGTGGCTAGTTTAGCTTGTAACTGAAATATAAGTGCATTTTCTTGAGATAATCATCTTATGTTCTAGAAGAGCTTTATAGAGATCTTGCATATAATCACATAGATTTTTAAAAAGACACATCCTCAAGGATCAATATTTAGCAAATTAATAAGTTGAATGCTTAGTTATGGACACTTTAAAGTAAAATTGACTTTTATCATGTATTTAACTTCAAAATCATGCAAGTACAGGATACAGTGGTTACTTGCTCTGTATTGTAACATTGCCTTGATGTACACTAAAATACCAAAAGGTATTTGCATGCCATTATTTCTGTAACAGAACACAATGTCAGCACAATGAGTAACTGATAGTAATTATTATTATGAAAGTAATTTTAATGTATCTGTTAACCAGTAAACCTCATGGGTCAGTAGACCATTCTTTCAGAAATTCTAACCTAGAGAATATCTTCAAATTGTTACTTTCTGTTGTATTTCCAGAAATTGCAATTCATAAGTTTGGGGAAGGGGCAAGCATTTTGAATTTTTAACTAGCACTCCAAATGATTTTCAGAAAGTCTGCCTATTGGACATGTTTTGAATTATATCCATTATAGAATATGTGCATTCAAGTTGATGAACATGATATGAACCGGAATACATACTATACCTAAAACAAGTATTTTTTTTATTTAATAAAATATGTAGCCAAACTGCTCAACTAATTGTTTTTCTTTTCAAACATTTGAATTGGTAGCATTTTGTTAGTGTATACTAATCTCTCAGATCCACTTTTTAAATTAGTGTTTGTTGTTTACATTTTGACCCATTTAGAGTAATATTCCCTGTTCAGTTGTGAAAATTAAATTTGCACTGGTATGCCATCATCTAAAGATCTGACTATTCTAAGGTAAAACCCTCTACTGTGTTTTTACATATTAAAATAGTCAGACTATTTTTCCCCTTATCTGACTTTGGAATTCTGAACTCAGTTGCTGTATTTGTGGAAATTTGGAGACTATAAGTGAGTCTTCTATGGAATTTTTTGTAGTGTAACAGTCTGGGGCATTTCCTTAGGAATAATATACTATGGTATGTCTGACAAAGGAAAAGAGTAAACTTGACCTAATGGAAAACTTGAAAGTGAGTATTAGCATTCCCTATGTAATTGGCCTACCTCTCTTCCTTTCCTGAACAACGCAATTTCTGAAACTAGGACTCAGTCACTCAAATTTGTCTTCATCTTTCTATCTCCAGATATCCCACAATTGGCTGTCTGGATTCTCAGATTTGTTTTCGTCTTGGGGGACTTCAAGCTCCATCTGAGGAATCCTTCATGTTCCATTGTCTTGTCTTTCTAACATTATTAAAATAAACAAACAAAAACAAAACAAAATACAGAACTCAACACATTAGGCTTAAAATCTTCCCCAGTAGAAGAGATTGCATTGGTTGTATTTGTATTTCTAGTTGACTTGCTCAGCCTGCACTTTAGGCCATTTCCTTAAATTTTGAAGGCTTAGATTTAATCACTTTAAATACTATTATATTTCATTATTGGTTTCCAAGAATGTTGGATAGTGTTAAGCCAAATATGCTACCCTAAATACTCATGCTGACAGTATGACACATCAGTGAAACCGATTTTCAATTGCAGAGTTGCTTTGGTTTAAATATTGCCTGAGGGTCATCTTTTGTGTTAGGATTGTGCTGGCATAATTTAACCTTAAAGTCTACTGCGGATGATAAAATTTGTTGAAAGATCTGCTTTCATTCTGCTTCAAACATTTAAGGGGATATCATTTTAATGTTAAAAGAATTTTGAGTAGTGGCATGGGACATTTAGCACTTTAAATATGACTTACAAATGTGAATATTTTTGTCATCTTCACTGACCGAAGTCCATGCATATACATTTGCATATATGTACACAGCTGTTTAAACTTTAAAGATAAAACACTACTGTGTGTAAAAATCGATAGCAAATAAAAAGTCCCTGATTATACCTCAGTTCCTAAAAGTAATTATATATTTGTGTAACAAATATATAATTTGGGTTTCTCATTATTGGGTTTCTCAAATAAGCTTATCTGTTCAGCTTGTCCTCTTTGATATAAAAGTGATAGAAATTTGTGACAAAGCTATTACATTTTTATAGTAAGTACTTCAGTAATGTCAGGCTGTTTCTTACTTAAATCAAGACCAACAGTAAAAACAAGTCTGTTAGCAACAACTTTAACTAAACCATATTCATACATTTGCAGTGTTTTCTTCTATGCAACAGAAGTTAAACTGACTTGCACCTATAAACCATGGGTTCTACTGACATATGTGACAGGATAATTTATGGTGATATTGATTTTTATATTATTTCCACTGAGGTAGACATTTTTCTTTCCCCATCCTGTAAAAATAGACAAAAGTTTTTGCTTCTTTACAATGACAGAGATGAAAGTGGAGAACTGTTAAAATTTGTGTCACTAACGCAGTAGTTTCCAGAAACACAGAAGGTGACCTCATCCCAAGACTTTTGATTTTCAAAAACACAATCTCCTGGAAAGTTAGTTCTTGAGGAAGGGAAATGCTAAGATATGGAAGAGTTGAGTAAAGTAACCTGTTGAGTTGTGCTTTTGTAGTACAGTTTTCTTAATTTTGACAGCAATACTTAATATTTCCATGAACAGAGAAAAGTGATTCCAGTTATTCAGTGTTCAGATGGGAAATTACTATGGCAAGTCTACATGTCTAGCCATCTGTATCATGGACTTAAGAAAGCTGAGGATGTTTCTGAGTGAATTTTTTTTAAGTTTAGAATATTATGAAAGCAGAATGACTAAATTATTTTGGAGGGTCTCCTTGTTAAATTTCACTTGCATAGAAGAAAATGAAAAATGTTAACCATCATGTACTGAGGACAAATATCACTACTTAGCTTCCAGGGAACTTAAACCTGGGCTCTTTTATGATACTGAATGTTAGATAAAGTATCCCCCAAATGACTGACATTTTGGTTGGTAGACAGTTTGGGCAGATTGCACAATGTGGAAAAGTAATGAAGACATTCCTTAACTCTAAATATTGTGGAATAATCACATCTACAAAAAATTACTTCTGCACAATCAGGTAATCAACAAGTATTGGCATTTTTTTCATAAATCTTCTGGTTCCCACAAGTTACAGTAGCTCACTCTTTATTAAAGTACAATATTAATTATACTGATACACAATCCTGCTACTGAAGAAAATGTATTCATGGCCCATTGGAAATACCATAATCTCATTTTCATTTATTTTCTAACCATCTATGGAGCAACACAATTTTTTTTTCAGCTAAGAAAGCAGAAGGGATGATTTATTGTACACGTGTTACATTCAGCCAACTAAGAACAGAACTAGTCCAGAATGTCACAGGTCCAGGGCAAAGGACTGAAAGGGACTGGTTTCTGGTACAAGCAAGGTGGATCTCTCAAAGGTGTTCGCAGCAATCAAATGGTGATGAACGTTCTAGATTCACTGAGAAAAGTTCTAGACAGTAGCATGCAGTCCAACAATTCGTACCAGTGTCCCTGGCCTCTGGCTTTCCTTATTTCTGCTTCTGTGGCTTCCATGGGTACTACTAGTTTATTTGGACCTCTGCCTCATCTTTCTTCTTTTGCGCTTCAGCCTGCCCATTCACTTCTTCCTCCACTTGGCTCTCATGGGGCGGAGGCATCAGGGAAGATGGCGCTAAGGCCAAGAGGGGAGCAACACAAACCAATTAAAAGCCTCACAAAATATTCATCTGTATTGGGGGTGAATTGAATCTTGTCCATTAAATATTTATTTACATTTATGTTATGTAGAGAATATAATGATATAAATCTAGACTTGTAGAAAACAGCTGTTATTTATATCCCATTCTATTGTCTCAAGGTGCACTTGATTGGATATTCATTGAAAGCATAAAGTGATTTTTATTTTGTTACTTTCTACTATGACTTGTATGATTGATATCCATTTATTATAAAATTTGTGGTGTGTGTAGATAGAAACGGGTCACCTGGAAATCCCATCTGAATGTAGTGGGAAATTGCCCAGTTCCTGACTTGGATATAGGAAGCTCTAAAAAAAAGATCTCAAAGTTAGTCTACTATATTTTGTTGACTGCGACTTGTCTTTCAAATAATAAACCCATAGCTGAAGGATTTAAGAGTTTGGATTTTGTCACTAACCTATGTAGTTAGTGGTAAGCCATGAATTTTACATACATATATGTTTCCAGATCAGGATAAAGGTGTTTGAAGGAGAATCATGCCTTGTCTGATTCTACCTGTATTTAATCATAAGCAGTACTATGCAAGAAATACAAAACTACTAGTAGATCCAAAAGGTTCCATGGAATTCGTTATGTTGATTACACTGTAAATATAATTTACTCAGCTGTCTGCTAGTTAGTAAATAGCTTCATTATGTAAAGTTTGGCTACTTTGTTTTTTCTTGTGCCTTAGTACAGTTCTAAAAATGTTTTGGATCCCTTGGACAGCTTGTTTCGATGATTTTAGAATATTATTTGGATCCTAATTTAACTTTTGAAAAATAAAGTATCAGTATTTTATGTCCTTGTTAATATTTTCATAATATAGGATTTTTTCATTCAAGTGTAATCATCTTTGTTCTCTCAACACCATAACAACAATAGTCCTCCATCATAGTCCATTGTGCTATCCTCTCTCCCATTTTCACCCACCTGTCTTCTCCTTCCTCTTCTGGATGTCTCAGATGTATGTTCAGCTTTCATGTGTTGGTCTTCATGGTTTTCATTTTGTGACCCTTTGTTTCATTTCTCTTTATTCCACAAATATATAATTGACCACCATCCAGTATTTATCTTTTTCTTTTTGGCTTATATCACTTAGCAGTATCCTCTTGTATCCATCCATTGCCATCACAAATGACAATATTTTATCTTTTTTTGTAGCTAAGGAACATTCTATTGTGTATATATACCATAATTTTGTATTACACTCCTCTGTCCTTTGTTACATAAGCCTGTTGGCTATTTTAAGTAGTGCTGTAACAAATGTAAGGATGCAATTTTCCTTATGAATTAATGTGTTCCTGTTCCTTTGGTAAGTGCCTAGAAGTGGAAACGATGCATCACATGGCAGATTCATTTGTTAGTCTACAGAACAGAAAAGTGTGGAGCTGTTTAAGTGAACTTCCTGGACATTCAAACTCAACTCATTGAATACATATCAATGGAATATAGACGATTTCATTATTTTTAAAATTGGAGGTTCAGTGAAGTTAAGTACAAATCAGTATCAAGTTTATACCTGAAGATTCAGTTGGAAATATTGAAAAATAAAAAAAGAAAGTAGGACTCTTAGTGTAAAGACTTTTCTTAGGTAGATGAAATAAGACTTCTGATTGTCCTTCTGTAACACTGAACTGAACTGTATATCTAGTCTCTGTCTGTGGCTCCTTACACAGATTTCTTGAATTTCTTAGAATTTACTGTTGATAGTGATTGGCACTTGGTGGGGTCCTGAGTGGGGCCTATCACTAGTCGCACCCTTGATTTGAAGCTTGGAAGTTTCAGTCCCATACCCCATGTCCTTCAAGGTAGGGGTAGGGACTAGAGATTGAGTTAGTAATTCTTTATGCCTACACAATGAAGTCACTATTAAAATCTCTAAAAGGTAGTGAGAGTGGGGTTGGTGAGCACATCTTGACTCTAGGAGGGTAGCATGTTCACATTATGGGAGAAGTAACTTCTGTGCTTTGGACCCTTCACTTTTCCCATGTACTCCTTCATCTGAGTATTCATCTGTATCCTTTACATTAGCCTTCATAACAAACTGTAAAAAGGAAAAAATGACTAAAACTAAATATAACAGTAGAAAGAGCACAAGGGACTGAGGTGATGGTGCACGGGTGAAATGGTGATGGGAATTTGGGAATTCCCTGGGGACTACAAATGCAATCAAATATAATTAAATAAATCTAATAAAAAATTAGGACCACTAAAAAAAAAAAAACAAACTAAATATAACAGCAAAGGCAGTTCTGTGTGGTCTAGTTTACTGTAAGAGGATAATAGTAGATAAATACACATTGTGGAAGATCTTAAATTCCTATTTAAAAGTTTATATTTAGTCTTTAGTCACTGGAAAGTTACCGCAGTTTATTGAGATTAGGAGATTCAAGTGACACTTATGGAATAATATTGTTAACATTGTGCAGAACACATTGTAATATGAGGAAGGTAAGGAACACAGGGAGACAAGTTAGGAGGTATTGCTAAAGTTTAAAGAAAAAACATACTGACTTATTTGTATAACTTAAAACTTAAAAAAAAAACCTGATTTAAACCTATACCATTATTTTCTATTTGTTTCTTAAAATTCCAATTTTGAATTTTTTTTATCACATACAATTCCTTTAATATAAGACTACCAAAGTGTCAGAATACTAACTGTAACTGTTAAAACAAAGGAAAACATGCTAAAACAACAAAATTGCTCACTTTCTAAAGAGTATCTGGGCTAAAGTGTACATCATTAATAATAGAAAAGTTTGCTTGCTCTCAAATCTAAATTAAAAATACAATTTATCTAATAAAATAAATTAATTTTGTTCTAGAGGTATACTTTCTAAATTGATTCAGTGTTGAAAAATAGATTTGATAGACTATTACCATCTGATATTGAAAGTGAGATTTCCAGTTTTTAATTTGGATTTTGTCTGAGCCTGGTTTGTTTTGAATTTAAAACTAGGAGATCAGTGTTATAAAACCCAATTACATTGCTAACATACTTTGTAGTTGCATATTAATCGCAATGGTAAGTCACATGTTTGCCGAAGGCATCACTTTTGCTATTTAGTAAAAAAATATTAAGGAGTAAATTGTAATATTCCAGATGAGGGTGCGAATGACTCACTTCACTTTTGCATATTATTTATTTGGGCCTCTGATCTGCAATGCATACCTAGAAGGAGATGAATCCTTTCTCTTTTTTTATTGTTGTACCATTATTTTACAGCTGTATAAGTTTTGGAGATATATTTTTTTCCTGAGACAATAAAAATAAAACAACATACTTGCTAGCCATAATGTGGTTTGTTAAGTGCTGTACTCTCAGCACTTAGTATAGTGTGTTTGTTACCTGGTTGTAAGAAGAAATCAACTAGGAATGTCTTTGAAAATAATGAGCATCATAGTATATTTAAATTGTTAAATCCAATAGTATATCTCATTTGTGTGAAAGGGGTATACTCCTGGAATGTAATTATATTTTTGGGAGGACTCTTCCTATGAGATTTCTACTAACTTACTTTGTCATGGAAAAAAATAGAACTAGATGTCAGTACATCTTTCATGTGGGTAATTTAGGACAAGTTCATACTGCCACTTATGTTTCTTCTCCTTGTTAAAGGAAGGAAATGATCCATTTCCTACTCCACAGGATTGTATAGAAATGGCATAACATGATAGGTTGACTGTTGCAGAGAAAGGACGGAAGAATGGAGACTAGTGACAAAATACAGGGGACATATTATGATAGCTTTTCAGCATAATAGATATGAAGGTGGTGACAGCCTACCTTGTGGTATTTTCGAGGCAATGCTGACAGGATTTGTCAATGAATTAGATGTGAGTTGTCAGTGAAAGAGAGGTTATTTAATTGATCAGGATGCTTTTTCTAAAACTTAAAAAAAATCCCTCTCAAGTAGAATACATACAAAATTATGAATTTTGCTGACATTTATTCAAAACATCGTATTTGCTTCCTGGGAAGCAAGAAATGTTAATTGTGAGGCTCAGAGGTAGACTGGCAATGTGATGTTTTCCCAGACCCACTCAGCTTTCCATTTACTTGTTTTCATCTTCCTCGCTGAGGCTTGTTTTCTTGAAAAATAGCTAAACTCTTAATGAGGGGGTCATTAGATCTTATGAAAATTTGATAGGGCCTAATCTAGTATGAAGATTCACTTCTTGAATACATTTGGGAAAATAAATGAAATAAATTAGAATGACCTTTTTTATATATTTAGAAATGCAGTTTTGTTTTCTCTGCCTTCATCTTAGGTGAGTACTCTGCATTCAGTTCCCTGGTCATGCATCTTCAAGGCTATTGAATTCTTGATGGTAAAAGACAGTGATGTCTAATTCTCCTTTCAGGTATACTTCATTTTCTAGAACTGTCAAGTTGCTGAATGCTTGGTTATGGGGGGAAAGTTGTGTTTATTTTTATTTACTTTAAAATCAATTCCTATTTTTGTCATATTTATGTATTTAAAAAAATTACTATTTTCTTACTGGATGTTAGATACTTTGCTTAAAGCCCACAATTCAAAGAAAGGTATAACACATTTCTTTCCTGTGGGAAAAGACATTCTAGCCATAGGCATGGCACAATGTATGGGCAGAAATAATATGGGATTAAATCCTTTCTTAAAAGATATGCTTAGTGGTGTTATGGGAACGTAGAGAAGAATACCTATTCAGATTGTTATTTCATATAACTACCTGGAGGTTAACATTTATGAGCCTGATTTTAGAAGAGCAATGTGAATTAGCCAGGTAAAGAAAAGCGGGAATTAAAGATCACATTGCATGTACAATAGCATGGAGTTATAAGTAGTTTGCATGTTTAGAGAACAACTAGTAGTTGAGTATGACTGGGGTTAAGGGTAGCTCTGAGGTGTGATAGAATGTGAATCTGCTGAGAGAAGCAGTAGCCAAATTGTAAATGATCCTTTTTGCTCGGCTAGGTAATGGCAGCAAAATATTAGCTTAATGTAATAATAATGGGTAATATTTATTGTGATTTACTATGTGTCAGTGAATTATTGATATAACTGTATCATCAATACAACTATACACTTTATATGTATTATTCAATTGACCCTTAAAATCAAATGATGCAATATTATTATCACTAATTTTTGGGTGTAGAAACTGAAACTTAGATAGATTACATAACTGCCCAACATCATTAAGTGACAGATCTAAGATTCAAATAAAATTAGCTTAGTAGAGAGCTCTTGCTCTTTATCAAGTCAGTTTCACAAAAGTCTCTGTTTCACCAGAAAGCTATGAAGAACCTATGGAGAGCTAAAGATGGCCACCAATTCTTTGACATTTATCCAACTGGTCGTCAAATATAAGTAATTTTCTCTTGAATCTCAACTGCGATTTGTGACTGTCTTAGTGAAAAGAGTATGGTATGGATAAAAATGATGAATTCCAAGTCTAGGCTTGGAAACTGGCAGTTTCTACTTTTTCTGTGTTATAACATTGTCTCTTGAAACCTTGAGCTGCCATGGCATTGTCCAACTACTTTGAGATTGCCTTGTTGGACAGTCCATGTGTAGGTGTTGCATTGGACACTCCTAGGTATATTCAACATTTTAGGTACCCCTACCAAGGAACCAACTGAATTAGCATAGACATTTCACATTGTCCAGAACAGTCTGTCTTATTAATATTTATGAATAAATAACCTTAATTGGCACCACTTAGTTGAAACAATGGAGTTGCCTAGCCTACCCCATTTGAGTTTCTGACACACATATGATATAAAGACACTTGTTTTAAGTCAGAAAATCTTGGTACAGTGTTAGCATAATTTGTTGTGATTACTTAAGAAATAAGCTCTTGATAGTTTCTAAGCAGGTTAGAAACATTTCCATTCACAATAGTTTCATATTTGAAGATATACTATGATAATTGCTTGTCCATTCTGAAATTCCTGTCATATTGTAGACACTCATTAAATGAATTAATGAACTCTATGTGTACAGTTGTGATTTAGAATTGTGTGTGTTTTGTGTAGATTACTAGGAGTGGAATTGCTGGGTCATATTTAGTTTTTTTAGAAACCTCCATTTTGTTTTCCTTAGGAGCTGGACCAGATTACATTCCCACCAACAGTGTATGATGTTTCCTTTTTGTCAACATCCTTGCTAACAATGTTTCTGTTTTCTTTGATGTGGGCCCTTCCCAGGGATGGGAGGTTTAATCTCATTGTGGTTGAGAGTGTTGGAAGGGATCCAGTGGAACATGGTGGAGGATCGTTGGGTAACTGGTATTGGGCAATGTATTAAAGTATACACTAGTAGAGGTTTTAACCTATAATCCACAATGCAAAGATATAAACTTGCTTTATCTCAGTAATATAATTTGGAAATAATACAATTGTGAGTATGTATGTTTGAGGGGGAGGGGAAATATGGTTGGTATGTTGCTAAATTAATACTGAATAGGAAGACTCCGGTCTCCATCATTCCTTGAAAGTTGCTGTTTTCTTTCTGGACACATTGGTCAGAGTTGAGGCACAAATGATCTGGTTTTTGAACCATTTTTGTCAGTAGAATGCCATGCTTTAGAAATCAAATTCCCACTTCATTTGCAAACTTGGTACATGTTGTTTGTGGATTTTTCCCTCTTTTCTTGCCTCCAGCTTCCTGAAAGAACAGAGAGTCATGGAATCGCAAAAGTATTTCCCTATGTGCACAAGCTATTTTCAACCAAATGTCAATCTCAGCAGGTGGAGTAAACAGTGAAATGCAACATCTGAGAATTTGGTGAATTTTTAAATCCCTGTAAAGTCATTTCAACTTGAAATATCAGTTGCGAGACATACCTGGTTGGATAGCAATCTCAACATTTCTCCTTGAAGAGAATTCTTTATACAGATTTATACCCATTTTCAGAATATGTATTTATAAAGATTCCCAACACAATAATAAGCCATATAAATTACTCAATAATGTGAACAGTGTAGTTTTAAAACACATGCTAATTAAGTTTGGAAGATTTTGTGGCACTCCCAAATTGTGTAAAGCACAAAAGCTTGAGTGATATATTTAGTGTCATATACTGTTAAATTTATAAAAATAGCTTTTATTTCTAAAAGAGATTTCACACCTTCTTCCCAAAAGTTATTCCCTCCAGTTTTTGTTCCTTCTCTTCTTTTTCTCTTCTTTTGTTTTCCATAAATTTCTTATCCTCTCTCTCCATATGTCTATTTCAATGATAGCTCTGTTTCAGAATGAAGATTGATAACCTATATTAATCATTTGCTATTCACTAGCTCAAAGGCACATCTTTGCAGTGAGAGTTTTCATCCTTTCCAGCAACTAAAAGAAAGCCATTAATGCCACTCCACTTTTTAGGATGAAAGTAAAGAGATTCATCTAAAATCCGAATTAGAAATCAGTACATATGGTTATGTGCTCGACTTGCTTATTGTTCCAGCCCATATAGTGAGGCAGAACCACAGCTCGTTACCATAGATGGAAGAGAATTTATAGAGGGAAGGACAGAGACACATTTTGAAAATATATTAAAAATAGCAGGATTAACTATATGTCAAATGTAGAATGGTACCTATAACTTTTCTGTCAAATATACTGTTTTGGTTACTTGACCCAAAATGAGTTTACTAGGAACTTTTATGAGAAAAGAATAAACTGGGCCTGGCTTCACATTTGACTCAGAGTCAGTAGTTTCTATTTGGCCTTCACTGTTCTGAGCTGTAAGTTTCCTCATCTATAAAATGGAGATAAGAACATTACTGATAAGGTTATCATGAAGATTAACCAAAATATTATTTAACGTATTACCCAGCAGCTACTAAGTGGGTCCTTTGACTTCTAGGGAATGAATTCAAAGGTGAGTACTAGTTATGGTTGAACCAGGAAAATCTTAATTAGACACTCATGCATGAAAGGCTAATCTCATATATATAATCAAGTTCAGAAGAAAGTAAATTCCAATAACTGCTTAACATGAACCTACGTAACATGTCATTTACTAATCGCAGCAACCAGGTAAATGATTTTTTTTCTCAAGCATATAATGATTGAGACTCAAACTTTGTTTAGTCTTGTTATAAAACCCATTTCCCTCCTTATACAACACAACCAATTATTTTCAATACATCCTATTCTTTCTCTTTAAACTTATCTCTTCATTTCAGCACTCTTAATCTACAGTGATAAATGCTACCATTCATGTGGCCTCTTACAGTCATTTGCATCTTAATTCATTTTTCCTGATCTCCAAATAATAGACTATTCATTCTTTACTAGAAAGGAACCATACATTTAAATGTTTTGTCTGGTGTGCTTAGTAGTTGCTCTTATATGTTTTATAGTACCTATTTTGTTTGAGTTCAACTTCCTGCTTTCCCTTCATGTTGGATATGGGGTATTCTCTGTCTTTATTTGTTGCCAAAAATAGCTATTATTTTCTCTTGAATACTTATATTTCCTCCATTCAATTGAAGACGTCAGTGTGCCATTCTTATAACCTTGTACCTTTTAATTTCTTCAATATCTTATTTATAATTCTTTGTCTTTAGCCATCAATTTTATTGTGCAATAGCAATAATGAATATGGGCTTTGGGAGAATTTAAGAGAAAATAGCATCTAGGACAGATTTTGGTACACTGCAGATGCTCAGTAAATGTGAGTCTTTATTTCCCTTTGTTTGTTCCATTTGAGGTAAAGGTGTGCCATTCTTCATTTACTGAAAAGTACACTCTGCTATTTCAACTGAGAACCATATAAATCTGAGGCATATGGTCAGCTTCTGTGAAGAGATTCTTAACTTTCAGCTAAGATATTTAAGAAACCAAAAGGCTATTTTTCTTATAGAAGAAGAAACCATGACCTTGACTTTTCACCTCTTTATTGCTATGGAGGGAAAGGCAGTAATCAGTACTTTGTTGTGTCACATTGATGATGTAGCAATTAACTCTACCTTTGGTGGCAGCCAGGCACTGGTTTTTTTCTTTTTGGAGGTTAGTACCCTATTCTTTCAAGAGTACATGGCAACCAGGATTCAACATTTTTGGCATGGACAGAGATCTTGAGAGACCTGCTATCACTGTTTTGACTGGTAACAGAGACAGGAAATTGACCAGCAATGATTTTCTCTCATGTTTAGAATTTTATACATTTGTTCAGTTTCTTATGGCATCTTTTGAATTCAAAATGAGTGATTATAGCAGATGTGAATATCCATTACCAATATATGGGTAAGCTGAACATGCTGGCCATGTCATAGAACTTGTCGTGGAAGAGCAGGTACTTAGTGCTTGCTAGGCTTATGTCTTATGGTAAGGTTGGCAGCTTTTCAGAAAGGTGTTTGGAAGAGGCCATAAAAGAAAAGAAAATGCCCACTTCCCATGTTCTAGGCTTTTCCTGCAGTGCTATAAAAAAGAATTGCTTTTCTTGTATTGGATATACCTAAACAAGCTCCAGACATGATGTCCAGTCAAGGTTATGATCTCTCTTTTCATGCCACTCTGTCTCTTCTTGATCTTACACTGGAACAGTGAGGAAAGAATGAAAAATTTTTTAAAGGGCACATTTGAACAGTTGGTTCTGTTTTAGTGAGAATGTAAAAATAATAGCTTTGGGCTATTTTCTGAGCTCATAGGCAATATTGGATGAATTTAGCAACTCAGTCTGATGTTTTAGGAATATGCCAGATCCTAAACTTAGAGACTTCCATTGATACAACCTTCTGTGACCTTAATTATATGTTCTCATTTTCTTTGCCTTGTTCCTGTCCTATGTATTCTACTACATAATTATCAATGATCTGCTGTTGTTCACCTTAGGGCATGTCTACATCTTCTTTGATTTATTCAGTATTGATTTATTAAGCATCTTGATTGCTTCAACTTTCTATTTATACAATTAGGACAAAGATATGAGTAAGTAATACTTTGTTCCTATCCCTCAAAGAGCTTACATTCTGGTAATATGCCAGTTATTTTTTACTATATTTTAGGATAGGAATCATAGCTTCTACATAATTGTAGAAACAAAATTGGAAATACGTGATATGGTTAAATAAGAATTATTGAATTAAATTTAGTTGAAGTTTACCTAAAAGTAGAGTTTTAAACATTGTCTCCTTTTTAGACAATGCAATGGATAAGAAAATACAAATGTATTAAGATTGCATCAAGATTTATTCCTTGATATAATGTTCCAAATAACTTCAAATATAGATGCGTGCAGGTAGAAAATTATCAGCTAGGTAAGTCTGTGCAAGATGTCCCCTGGGAAACTTCAACATTACCAGCAGTGGGTATTTTGTTATGTTTAAATATATTCATTCCCATATAATTGTGTATAGAACCTTCTTTACTTGTATATAGAGCCTTCTTCTCTTGTATATGAATTCTCAGAGAAGCATGGTCAATTATTCCCAATCTATTGTTTTCTCACCTGGAAAGTGCTATCTCCAGAGGAGAATTAGTCACCTAGTTTCAATTTCCCACCCTTTACATATGCAATGCAAATTGAATTGCTATTATTGTGGGGTTATAGTAATTAGCCTTTTGTAACTCTCCAAGGCCCTAATGTATTAAGTGACCCAAGCTGGCCACGGCAACAGTGGCCAAACCATGAGTTCATACTGTGGCTTTTGCCAAATGAAAGATCAAAGAAATGTTGAACAATCTGGTGATTCAAAAGAAGTTTATTTTTAGTAAAGGTGAAATTGCTCACATGAAATTTAACTATCACCTAAGCGACTGGAATGTTTCATGAATTTTACTACAAAATTTTCACTTGCCTTGTTCCCTGGTCCTAAACCCTCTGGCTGTGGTGATAAACCCTTGAGCAAGGGAGTAGTTTTTTGGTTTTTTTTTGTTTGTTTGTTTTAAGAAGTAGTTTTATTCCAGCCATTAGGAAAGGAGTGAGCTCACAGCCAAAGAAACCTGACTGCATAAATAATGTGTGTGATATCACATTTTCTTTCTTTCTCCAGGTCTCAGTCCATATGGGTCATTTGTGTCATCTTGGCAAGTTTTCAAAATGCTTGTTTTGAATTGATGGGCTTTAGGGGTAGCAATTTGTTACATAGACACTTCTCCTTTCAAAACTACAAAGAGATAGTTCTTTGCAGATACATTGTCTTCCTCTCCCCTGTGGACCTACTTTTCTCTTGGTATTTTTCAGATGAGATGAAAGGAATGAAAAAATTTAGGCCTGATCTGAAGGTCAGAATTGATTGATTGGTTGCAAACTGGCCTTGGATGCTCAGATTAGATGTTAGATCTCGCTGACATCTTCATTTCACATGCAAGCTTGCACACACACAGGTAAACATTTACAGAGAGAATTTTCTAAAGTATCACCAGTAATTCTTTTGTACATTTGTAATAAAAAGCATTTTGGATATATTTGTATACCTCCTTTGTAAAATTATCACGTTTAGTAATGATATAAGAGTACTTGAAAAGCACTGTTTGAATGCTTACATAATATTGTGATAAATGTAATTATGGCTGTGAGAAAAGCTACATATATAATGCATACACACATAAACATGTGCATATGTTTGTATGCATATAACATAAGAACTACTATATTTAAAATTGTTAGACCTGTCTGAATAATAACTGAATGCAAAATTTTGAGTGTAATAATATTTAGACATATATGCTGATACTGTGTACCAGTTAAGAAGTTTCATCATCTCTGTCACAAGAGGACAGATGACTAAAATAAATGAGGTCCCTTAATCTGGTAGATGTATGAGGCTATTTTGAATTTCAAGTGGGAAAAGTAGTGTATAATTCAACTTTGGGAAAACCTATGGTTGTTGAAATCAATGTGAAAACGATTATATTCGTTTAATAACCTGATGTACTTTTGTGATGTGACTTTCCTGTTAGAATACTTCAGTAGCTGAAGGTCTGTAAACTCGAGGGCCAGCTAATCTTCTCACTGAAGAAGATGACAGTAACAATGCAACATGGTTCATCTAGATAGGAGACCTCAACATCCAGGTGTGAAAGTTAACCTAACTTGAAATGATTTGACTTGTATGTTATAACTTGTAATGATAGATGAAAGTTTAGAAAGTATACCATGAGGCAAAAATAATCCTGACTATGATTATTGTTAAGTGGAAGGGATATTTCTGAGTAAGTAGATGACTTCATAGTATTTTTTTATTAATATAATTTTTTCCAAAAATTTATACATACTTGCCATCAATCGTAATCCCCATGTATTACCCATCACCATCTCACCAGTGCACCATCACCTCAGTCCCTCGTGCTCCCATCTTCCCTCAACCCCCCCTCCCCTCCCCACCAAGTGTCCCCAGTCTGTC
>JAGFMF010011467.1:566766-582408 GCA_019455555.1 Galemys pyrenaicus
TAAAATATCTAGAAGAAAAAGTAGGCAAAACCCTACATGACATACACATCAATGACATCTTTGGAGATACAACACCTAAAGCAAAGATAGTGAAGGAGATGATAAACAGGTGGGACTTCATAGTATTTTTTACCTTTCTTGAGAACAATTCATTTTATCATTTTATTTTTTCCAGTTTTATTGAGATATAACTGGCATAGGACACTTGGAAACGTTAAGATGTACTATATAATGACTTGAAATACATATTACAAAATGATTACCAAAAGTTTGATTGACATCCATCATTTCATATAATTAACCAAAAACTGTTTTTCCTTGAGAACGTTCAGAATTTGCTTTCTTAGGAACTTTTAAATACAACACATTGCATTGTTAACTACAGTCATGATGTTGTATATTACATTCCCAGTATTATTTATCCTATATCCAAAAGTCTGTACCTTTTTACTTCCTTTACTCAATTCACCCCTGACTCTGGCAACCTCACATCTAATCTCTTTGTCTATGAGTCTGTTTACACGTTTTTAGATTTTGCATATAAATGAGATCTTATATGTCTTTCTCAGTCTCAGTTATTTCACTTAGCATAATGTCCATACAGTTCTTCAGTGTTATCCATGTTGTTGCAAGTTGCATAATTTCCTTAATTTTATGATATATCTCCAGTCTTCTGCCCACAGATACTTAGCTTGTTTGTATGTCTTGGTTATTGTGAGTAGGGTTGCAGCAAACATGGACGTATACCTATCTCTCCAGTATACTGATTTTGTTTCCTTTGGGTAAATACCCAGAAGAGGAATTGCTGAATTATGTGTTAGATCTATTTTAATTATTTGAGTAGTCTCCATACTCTTTCCATCATCCACTCTGCATTCCCACCTGCAGTGAGCAAGGATCTCTTCTCTTCACAGTGTCTTCTGCATTTGTTTTCTTTTGTCTTTACTGATAGCCTTTCTAACAAGTTTGATGTGACATGTCATTGAAGTTTTGATTTGCGTTTCCCCACTAATTAGTGACATTGAACACATTTTTAGTCAGTTGAAAATTGATCATTTGAAAAATTTCTTTAAAATTGATAGACCAAAGGGAAGGGGGGAGGGTAGAAGGAGGGGAGGGCAAAGACTGGGAGGAGGGCATAAAGAGTACAAGGGTCTGAGGTGATGGTGCACGGGTGAAATGGTGGTGGGAGCTCCCTGGGGGCTACAAATGTTGTCAAGTACAATTAAATAAATCTAATGAGGAAAAACAAAGGATTAAAAGCACACACAAAAATAAAAAGTCTCTTTAAAATTAGTGACATTGAACACATTTGTAGTCCTTTGAAAATTGGTCATTTGAAATTTTTCTTTAAAAAAATCTTTAGTCACGTCCATTGTTAATTACATTATGTATTTATCTTGCTATTGCATCAGATAATTTCTTTCCATATTTTGGATATAAATTCCTTATTAGGTATATAATTTACAAATATTGCTTCCTATTTGATAAGCTGCCTTTAGATGCATTATTTTTCTCTCTTAACTCTTGCTTATTTCCTCCTGCACAAGACACATTTTTTTGAATCTCCCTGATCATAACAAAAATGTTTTGACTTACCAAGGACTCATTGTTAAATGGAGTATTTATTTTACCAAAATATTTAAAACTATGATATGTATTTATACTTCATATATTGGCATCTCACAGAAATTTGTATTTAAAATATTTGAAAAATTCAGAAATTCATGATTGTCAAACCTTTACCTTTAGTATAAAATATTCAAAAGGTGTCTCTAGTCACTCCTTATATGCATTTATTTTACTTGACCTTGTGTAATTTTGTAGTTGTCTCTTACAGGTTTCATTTTCCTATGGTGATGGTGTTTTTTTTTTTTTTTTTCATCTTGATCTTAAAGTCCTTGAATTCAGAGGATACATTTTCTGTTTGTCCTGAATACCTTAGTAGAAATACAATATAGAAGAGAGAGGAGGAAAGTTAATGCCAAATCACAGTATATCAGCCAAAGCAGTAGTGGGGATAGAGGAAAGGCGGTATTAAATGGTACATTTACTTGAGACTGAGGTATTTTTAGCATGTCTGCCTCAGTTTTTATGTGGGGCAGAGTTCAACTAAATTGATATGACTTCTTTCTGGAATTTATTGCCAGTTAGAGGTTTAAGGGTTTTAATATCCATTAGGATGTATAAAATAAGACAGAAAACAAATCATCTCTGACTAAGATTAAAGTTCAAAGTTACTCATTAATGCTGGTTTTTCTTTTTACCCCTTTAATCCCTGGATTCTGAATCTGGTCTGATTGTTTTGCTATTTCTGACCTCTTTCTGCTTCCCCTTTTTGACAGCCTTCCTAAACATAACTGTTCTCTTGCCTCTCTATAACTATGGAGCTCCCACTTACACAGTGGTCATCATTGTGCTAGCACCTACTGACCAGTCTCATCTTTTTGTCATCTATTATCTCAAGTAACAAAAAGCTAAAATGGACTCTTGATCCTGTCTGGTTAATCCATATACAGAAAGAGTAAAAATAATTTTGAAAATTACCAGTGTAGAATGGGGGGATGGAGGTGGGGTGGGGTGGTGGTGGTGGTAGTTTCACAATTGCTATATATTACTTACTTTACAAAATTGATAAGACTGCTTAAAGAGTGACTCCATTCATATTTTGAGAGTATATATCCAATAAATGCTATTTGGGATTTTGTAATTTTCCTCAAATTCTATATTTGTTCTTGATTAAGATCAGAAACATTCTAAAGGATTGTGATGATAGTCTCTCTCTCTCTCTCTCTCTCTCTCTCTCTCTCTCTCTCTCTCTCTCTCTCTCACACACACACACACACCCACTTGAANTGATTGTGATGATAGTCTCTCTCTCTCTCTCTCTCTCTCTCTCTCTCTCTCTCTCTCTCTCTCTCTCTCACACACACACACACACCCACTTGAAGATTCATTTCCTTTCCCAGTATTAGTGTAGGTAAAAGCTGCTGCAGTGGTCTGGGCTGAAAGTTTAGTGCCTTGATCCTAAGACATTAGTAGGTATATAGACAGAACTTTTGATAAATTGTCTCTCACTTCATTTATGTAGTGTATCTATTGGCTAATATTGTATTTAGTTTTCACAAAGGTAATATCTAAACCATAATGATGGAGTGCAAGGTAGCTCATGGTTTTCTCTTTTCATCAATTATTCAGTGAAATCTCAGTCTTGCTAACACAGAACAAATGAATGAAGTACTCTTGAAACGGATGAGCTGTAACATGACAAATCTTGTAGATCAGAGCTGATGTTCCAAGAAGCCATTTCTGATATTCAGTGGTGATTTTTCATATTGAAAATTGGGCAAAGAGGGAACACAATGGCTGGTCAAAATAGAGCTTTCCATCTGTAACTTATGACTATTGTCACTTAAATGGTCTATATATTACACTAACCTGTTACAGGCCTATGGCATCTAATGCAAAGAAGATGTCATGCAAATAATTTACAGCCTATTGTATGGGTGATGAAGTGTCCTATGTGCACACTCTTTCCAACTTGCATATTGAACCAGCCGCTTTCAGAGCCAAGGTTTCCATTCATGCAGTTACTAATACAGGCCAATATTTTTCCGTTAGCTTGGTGAATTTCCTATTCCCATCAGAATCATGACGAGTATGAAATTTTGCTGTATGTGGTCAATTTTGCAATATTCTTTACCATTGTGACTGTGTTTGTTACCCTCTCTAAAGTTGTTATTTCGAGTCCTAGATATTCAAAGAAAAATCTTTCTTTAATTTGATAAGATTTTAGTATATTAATTAAAGATTCTGTCAGTGTTCTTTGTACATGAAACAAACAAAATGAAACTTAGCTAACTGTCAATTCCAGGATATACTTCTGATGGATACATGTGGGCAAATGCTTTTTAAAAAGTGCAAAATGGTCTTACTCTTTTACCTGTAAAGTTAAGGCAGCTGGGCAAAAGCTTCACCACCTTAATCCTCTCTTACAACATCTGCTGTCCACAAGTTTATCAAAACCTTCCAGAATTCTTTGTTTTTAATGTGTACCATGTTCTCATTCTTTGTTTTATAAAGAAGCAACTAGATATCGTGAAGACTGAACAATTATCTCTATATAAAAGGAACACCCACAATCATCTAATTTTGGTGTAACTTTGGAATTCTATTTTTGTGATCTAAATATTAATGTAGATTCCTGACAGTTATTGATGACATTGTTGACATTTGTTCACCTAAATCCAGATTACAGGTTTTTTTTTAAGATTTTATTTATACAGAGAAGAGCTGGGGTACAGGCCAGAGGTGCAGGGAAGAGATGATTCACCAGAGACATATTCATTGCTTAGGGGAGTAGCAGGCAAGACAGGAGAGGTCTCTTGCACCATGTGGGTCCCTTCTCTGGTGCTGGAGTAGGTGCAGAAGCCCAACAGTGTGGAGCTCAACTCCTTGTACTACAAGGGAGGCCTCAGATTACAGTTTTGTAAATCCTGATTTAAAGTGGATTGGGAATGATTCAAAAAGCATATGGGATTGGGTTCAGCATAGAGGGTAGGAGTTGTACAAGAAAATAGAGTCTGGTTTTTAATTTGAGTGTAGCTAGGCAGATATTTGGGAAGTTGAGTAATACCAGTGCAAAAATAAGGGTAATCAAGTGTCATTGTTAGACACAGAAACAATGAATGGGACTTTTCAAGATAGATTGGAAAATTAGACAGATTGAAAATTAGTCACATCAGTGAATAACCTGGTTCTTTCCTTAAAAAGTCTAGCCTGTGTTCTGCATTTTGGCATCCATTGACCGTATTCATACAAATAAGTAGGTATTAATTGTAGAATCTACTAGATTTTGATCATGATTGAATAGAGCCTATGCTCAAATTTCTAAATTACCTGATCAAAGTATTTTTGTATACTATTTCATTTTTATGGAAAAAGAAGTAGTATTTTCACAGCGATGTATATTACTAGTAGTTAATAACTGTTTATGAAAATGTAATTTTTCAGAGTAAAATTCTCCTTTATAGCTAACTCTTGTCTTTTGACTCTGAATTGGTTTCTGTGTGGTATAGAACAATTTTTTCTCTAACCACATGCAATATCTTCTGAGTGTATTTCGTCAACTAAGATGAAGCAGGTTCTATAGTTTTAGTTCAGTTGGGATTCAGCCATCAAGTACAAGAGAGAGGTAAATTTGCAAAATATAGGTTCTTCCCTTGACTAGTGGTACATGTGGGATTTAGGGGTTCTATGATGGGGCTTTTCTTCAAGCCAGAGTGTGGTCAGGGAATTGGAGGAAATGGGTAATGACCTATTTAAATAGGACCATTCTTTATAGTTAGTTGTTCGCTTCTAGCGATGCCACGTTTTCTTCTAAGATCTGCTATATTTTTGAAGATTTCTTAGCATATACCTTCCTCTTTATTTGGGAAGAACAGTGACTATAATATGTTGGCACTAGCATATTATGTGATGCCTAGAATAGTTTATCTCATTGGAATTGAGGCCAATTCCAACACTGTCAATATCACAATGATATTAATTTTACTTACATAATTTATTGGTATACCATAGAATGCACAATAGAATGAGAGTTAGGGCAACTAAACACACTGGTCTGAATTGTGCCTCTAAATAGTGATATGAATATAAATGTATCATTCCACCGTTTTAGGGACTTGTTTTCTCACCTCTAACATGAGGAATGGGAATATTGATCCAGGTTAGTATTTCTATGGTTGGTTTCATGTGTGTGTGTACATTTTATCAGCATAAATATTTCTTCAAATAAAGTTTTATTTAGAACTCCACATAGAAAACATAAAACTAGCGCTGTTATGCTTGGAGCTACATTGATTTCATCAAAACTTTCCTAACCATTTATCAGCCCTTAGGCTCATTACTATGCAGTTAAAAAAATCACTCCATGGGATCTAAGGCTGCTCATTACTCTGATCTTCCATGACTCCTGCACTTGGTAGTTTTGAGTAGGTTCAAATTGACTCAATTAAGGTGAACCTTATCTTTATTTACCAGGATGGTAGGAACCATTGACTTATTTAACAATGCATAAGATAGGAAAGATTTATCCAAAGTATTTATTGTGGTTGGACACTCAGTGTCAGATATAGTGAATTAGTTGTTGAGCCCTATTTAAAAGAATGATCAGAGCTCTGTATTTAATAAATCACATACTGTGCTAAAAGTGAATTTGTTCATTAAGAAATATGTCTATCACTGTGGAGGCATCTGGAAAAGTTACTAAATTACTGGTGTATGTATACGTGTATAATATTTGTGGTGATATTTGAAGTTTTTATTACAGTGACTTTGAATTGACCACATTACTTATAAGTGGCAGCACTAGGCATAAGTTATGCTGGTCTTCCAAGTTAGTGGCGATAAAAACTTAAAGCACCCCATACCATGGCCACATATTTTATTGAAATCACTTATTTTCTTTGGATTTTTTTCTTTTAATCTATCTCTGTTTTTTCCTTCTCATTTAAGTTACTCATCATAGAAATATGGCTTCAATGAAGTGGATAAGGTCAAGAGCATTTGGAACGTGCAGGGTAGAATCAATTTATGTTCCAGTTAGAAATGTGTGTTTTGGTATAGGAAGTCCATAGTTTGTCTTCTGGTGGTTATGTCAAATATGTAATAGGAAGGATATTTTGTATATCATAATTTGTGAGAATAAAATGAAAGGCATTTGGAACATTGGAATGGTAATAAAGATATTAAGTGTTATTGATTGTTTTCAGTAGTTCTTCTGGGTGAATTTATTCCCTGTGTTTGGATTGGCGAAGATACACATTCCAGCACTCTGGCCTAGAAGATAGCTTTGTTGCCCTTTCCCCTGACTGCCAGTATGGAGGCCTCAGGAAGCTACAAGTCACTCTAAAGAGGAGAACTAGCAGGAGTTTTTCAGAGTTCTGCAGCCTTCCTGAGTTAGTCCAAGTCGCTTACAGTCCCAGAATGGTGGATTCTGTCAAGATGGCCAAGCATGAAGAGCTCACTCCATGTGATGAGAAGTGGTTCTACACTGGCACTGCTTCCACAGAGCAGCACCTGCTCCTCCAGGCAGTGCTGGAGCTAGCTACATGATCAAATCTTTGGGGGTCACCAGAGAAATGCTGTCATGCCCCGCCACTGCATCAGAGGCTCCAAGAGCATGGCCCTCACAGTCCTCCAAGCCTTGGAGTGGCTGAAAATGATGGAAAAGGACCAAGATGGGGCCTGTAAGCTGAAACCTCATGGACAGAGAAATGTGGACAGATGGCTGGACAGTTTGCAGCTGCCAACAGGAAGCAATAGAAGAAATGGTTCTGGGTTAGTAAATTGCCTTTTGGGAGAAAAGAAATTAATTTTATCTTTGCTTCTATTTCAAATTAGTATTGAAATAATAGCTTCAGTAGCCAACTGTCTTGCATGGTGTCTTATAGCAGTTTATCCCTAGTGCCTCGAATATTATCTAACACATAATAGGTTTTCAGTATTTTTTGATTAAATAAATCAAATGGTGAATGGATGCAATCCTTAATTTTAACAAGCCAATGAACATTTTCAGCCCGCATCACTGAATGGAGAAGAGTAATCAGCCATGTGTTTGAATCCTTAGTAAATATCTTCTGAAATTTTTAATATCCTGAAGAACATAGTCCTTAACAAATAGCTCAGGAGAAATTCAGAATGGAAGGCTTGAGTCTGGATGATAGTGAAATGTACTAAAATGGCATTAGGATACCTGGCAACCATGCATGTTCCTATGAGTTGACCACATAGTTGAGAATAATGTAGTGTTCCACAACAGAATAAACTTCAGTGGAGTATCCTGAGAGTATGATAAAAGGTAGTGAGTAGCTCTCCTTGACGAATATCAAAGAGATAACCTATATAGGAAAAAAGAAATGACTTATAAAGCGATAGAAAATATAGAGATGTAGAGTGACTACTTCCTGTCCTGGGCACAATATTAATTCATTTATTTATAATTAAGAACTTTTGAGTTGTACTGTATATTTAGCAATGTTTGTCTGCAATACAAAATTCCCTGGACATTTAAACTTTATCAGATGGAAATTTTCTATTTCTCATTGTCTGTGTCTCTGATTTCAACCCATCACTTTCTCTTATGTTAAATTTTGGTGCTGTTCTTTTTGCTTCTCTAAATCTTTTGAACTTTATTTATTCAGTGAGTCAACCAGAAATATTTGTATTTTATATATTACAAGGTACTAAGACTACATTGGTCAAAAGATAGAAAAAGCCCCAGAAATCCTAAAGTCTTCTGTCTAGAGTTTCATATTCACCATGTCCACACATGAACCATTGCCATGGTGTCTTTTTCACATAAAAGTGTATCTTTGTCAAATCTCAACCATGAATTTGTATCAACTTAGCTTCAGTTCCCTTCCATTTTCTCAGTATTTATTGGTTTTATTTAACATAAAATAAGTCTGAGAAAAAGAGGGCTGTGATGGTTAAATTTATGTGTCAACTAGTCTGAGCCATGGTGTGCCCAGATATTCAATTAAACATTTTTCTGGATATTTCTGAGAGTCTATTTTTAAATGAGATTAACATTTAAGTCAGTAAGCTGAGCAAAGCAGATTTCCCTCATCCAATTGATAGAAAGCCTGATTTGAAAAAAAAAAAACAGTGAAAGAATTCTACCTAATGATCTTGAAATTGGAACATTTGTTTTTTGTTCGCCCTTTGAAGTAAAACTGAAGCCTCAAGCCTTCCTGGAACTTTCCATGTCTCACTTTCAGCTACAACTATTGTACATTGTTTGCTCCCTTAGTTTCAGGCCTCCACAGTCAGACTGGAACTAAATTATTTCTTCCTCTGTTGCCAGCACTCAGCCTATAGATCTTGGGGTTTCTCAGCTCCTACAATCTGATGAACTGATTTCTTTTGAAAATATCTATTTGCACATGCATGCTATTGGTTCCTTTTCTTTTGAGAATCCTGACTAATACAAAGAATTCCTGGGAAGACATTCCATAAATCACTCCCATAAGCATGCCTCTGAAGTCAAGTTGTCCAAAGGCAGCCTCACTTTCATTCATTTTCAGTGAGTCAACAAAAAATATTTAAATTTTGTATTTTAATGGACACTGACACTTTGGTGAAAACATAAGAAATAAATGAGTTCTATATTCTGCCTATCCTACTTCTCATTATCAGACTTTAATTACTTTGTTTCTTACCAAATTAGGGTAATGATTTTGCCTAATGTATCAGATTGCTTACCTAATCTAAGGATGCTCCTTCAGCACATGCAATATTTATAGCATAATTTGGACCACCATATTAATAATTTTGAGACATTATATCTATGGGTATTCTCAGATATTGAAGCAGTTCATTAAGGAAGATTCGTTTTGGTCCTAACACATTTACCATCAGACTGGAGATACCAGTGTTGATTGCCACTAACCAATTTCTGTTAGACTTTGAACATTCCTTCAAATTATGGCATGAATAATAGCTTACATGTATATTAATATTAATTGCAATCTGTAATTAGCAGCATGAAATTTTGCCATTAATACAGTCCTGTACTTTTTGTTGTTTGTTTGTTTTTGTTCTTGATACTCATTTTTTTTAGTGTAGTCAAGACAGCAACAGAACTATTATACATGAAAATGTAAAGAATTAATTCTACAGTATCTTCCAGAATGAGTTGATTAAAACATGATATCCAATATAAATAGAAAAACATGCTGTGATTAGGATATCTCCTTCCTGTCTCCTCTGTCCTCACCTTTTCTACTTCCTAATGAAGTAGTAACGTTTATGGGTCATAATGACTTAGTTAAAAATGAGAGTCCTAGGAAGGTGTAAACTGGCCACAAAATGATATTAGCTCTTCGGTGCTATTGCGCATCCACTTATACTTTTCATGAGTCATATGTTTTCTAAGCCTTTATATAATTAATATTACCAAATAGGTATGGAAATGTTTGAAGGACATTCATTCAAGGGGATGAAATACTATAATACTTTAAAAAAATAATACTATATTATATATTATAACTATAATTATATATTATAATTATATACAATAGTTTTTATAATGTATTATATAATATATAAATATTAAATATATAATATGTAGTATAAATATATAAGTATAAATAAATATATATAATTTTATAATTTTAATATATATAAAATTATAATTATACATATATTATATATCATATTACATATCACATAATATTATGTATTATAACATATTATATAATATAATATGGCTATAATACTTTTAAAAATAAATTTCTTAGATGTTACTGTTCTGTGCATCCAAGTTGATTTTTATAGATTGTGCACATTGCAAGTTTGAATGCAGATATCACCTTTAATATATTGCTTCATTAGCTGCTGGGGGCTGGGAGAAATCATTACTAATTGATATGCCTTAATGACTTGAGAGCTTTCAGAGTAGGGTGAACCCAAGAGAAACTCTAAGAAGTAGATATTCGATTCTAATTATGTTTGGTACATGCTGAAAGTAGAACCATTGTGACAATTACATCATTGTCAAATTACTAGATCTGTGATGCTCTGCTAATTTGGCACTATTACCAAGCACTGCTCACTAAATTCATGAAAACAAAAGTGAAATAACAGGTGAGAGTAAAGAAAAGTAGGTCTTTGTGGTCTGTCTTGCCTTTAGATATTGTTATATTAAAAGAAAGGGAAGTGACACTTCAATTCAGAGCCGAACAGAGAAAGACAAATACACTCACCCCACCCCTAAAATACATTAGGTATCACATTAATGCACCTCTGCTTACGCTGGGCTAACAACCTCTAGTAAGGTTATTCATCAAACATTGTTCTTTTATATAAATCTTTCACTGCTCCCTTAACGACCTTAAGTTTTTGTTAAATGGAAGTGATAGTGGCTGACTCCCTTGCTGTAACGAGTTCTGAATAAATTGACTTTATAAGAAACACAGAGAAACTAAATGAGGAGAGAAAGAGAGGACAGAAAAAGAAAAGAGGGGAGAAACCAAATTTGAGCTGGTGAATTATTTGATTCTACTTTATCATCTTCCTTTTATGATCTTCATATCAAAAACTTGTAAATGGGAGCAGTAGAGATCTGAATCCAGTAGGGATGTTTATTAACAAGTTCTATTTGAAGAATTGTGTCTTTTGATAATATCTTGGGAAACTTAGACATCTATGAGAGTAACTGGAAACTATAGTGACACTTGTAGATACATTTTTCTATCTGTACCGGTATATTTTTATTTTGGTTAATTCTTTTTAATGGAACCAACTTTATTAACTTTATGATTTGTTGGAATAATGGAAGATTTTAATATAATTTGGAAGAAAATTAAAAGCTACATGTTAGGTTTTCATTTCTTATGAAAACTTATTTCTTTAATATACCATGTATTATGCATGAAGAATTTTGAACTTTTTCATGGTACAAAAAGTTTATAGGATTATTTTAGTTTCATCCCATTGGTTAGCTGAAAATATGATGCCACATTAGATCCTGAAGTGGTAGGTGTATCACTTCCATATTTGTTTCTCTTGGTCCAGAAGGATGAGTACTCAAAGGACATGACAATCTAATCCAACTTTCAAACAGTGGTTAGATTATTTTGGACCTGATATCAATCATGATTAAGATTTTTGAAGGTCTTCATGATTGGAATCAATTTAGTAATAGATAACCGTCTCTTGAAAGATAATACTTACAATATTTTAAGACTTACAATTCTATTAATTAATGAATCAACGACTCTACCATTGTTTAATTTACTAAGTATACATTGAACCATATCTAAAGTACTATCCTTAATATATATGATATTTATATATAATATATATTACTGTGGATTAAAGTGTAGTATGGGAAAGAAACCAGGTACACCATATTAAAATAATAAGATGGTTTTTTAATACTATTGTCATGTAAGTATGATATTGTAATATATTGTCTTAATTACTATCCTTTCTGAGAGTGAAAGGAACACTATTAATAAAAATACCAGTAAAATAGGTATAAATTAGCACTATCGTAGGGAAATAAGGATTAATATGAATCTCATATGAATAATATAGTCAAGATGCTCTCAGAATTTTTAAATGGTCAGGAGCTCTTAAAGCTGGAATGATGGAGATGTCATTATGCAAGAGAGAGCTTTTTAAATGAAATTTAGGCACAGATATAATATTGATAGGAAGAGGACATTCTAAAAGGTGGGATTATTATAGAGTCATGATCTAGAGAGGTCTACTGGAAAATAAGAATTATAGTGTGTCTTAAATTAAGATAAGACAAAGATAGTAATTGAATGATGACTGAAGGGGTTGAGGAGAAATAGCATATGATAAGACCCCATGGCTTTAAATTTCATTTTAATGAATTTAGACTATTTCATTAAGCATTGTGGTCTATTGCAAATGCAGTTGTGCTTCTTGAAAGTTTGGTGACTATTATTGCCTAACTATGTAGGATTGCTTATATTTCTAATTATCTATATATATTTCTAATTATTCAAGATTTTAAAAAATTAATATGAAGTTGGTCTATTTGATGGACTAGTAGATGGGCATATTTGGAATTTCATAATTCAGGGGTGGAAAGCAGGTGTAGACACTGGTTTGGAGATATAGTACATGCTGGTAGGGACAAAAGTATACAAGTATAAATCATATATTACTTTTATTGTTTATGTTCTTGTTGACTGATTAAGCAGGGATTCTTTCATTGTGCATCTTATTTGCTTTTACAAGTTATTATCTTATATTTCATGGAATCAAAGTTTTAGATTTCCTTCTCTCAAAATTGACCATTATTTGAGGAAATTGGTGTTATGTTTCTTAAAAACTACTTTTTATTTCATGTAACAGGCTTTATTGCAACATTTCACATAAGCATTTTTGATTCTCCCTTGGCTTTCTCTTTCCAACTCTTCTGGGCATAGTCAGTTTTTAAAGGAATATACAAGAGTCAGAATTGAAGAAGCACACAAAATGGAGGCACTTTCTTCTTAATAACGTGGAGTCATTTTCAGACATTTGCACTGAAGACCCTTTGATGAAAATAACATCCTAAAGGCTTTCTGTTAAAGTTCGTTTGAATTCTGTGTTCATTTGTCTTCATGCTCATTTGTGGGGCTATAACCCTGGAGTTACCTCGCAGGCCAAGCTAATCAAAATCTTACTTATTTCAACTTCATATTCATGGTACTGAGTTCAACTAGACAGAAATTTAACAATGATGAAAAGAACTAGGTTATTCCGATACTTCTTGGCCTTTCTATTTGAGTTTGAGGAGGTTTATCTCTTTAGTCCTTCATTTCAGCTCTTGCCATTCCACAATGGCTCCATATCACTGAGGTCTTATTATTGAAGGATGCTGCTAGTTTTTATTCAAGTGCTATCTCTGGCAGCATTTATCCTTCACTAGTATCCCCATATAATAGCACCCCCTGTCAAATATCTCACTTGATTATCTATCAAAGTTTGTTTTCCTTCATTATAAAAGACACATGAGATCGAAAAATTATTTAGAGAAGGGAAATGTAATGGTAAACCATTTGGAACTTCTTTCTTTTTCTCAGAACTGGCAAATACAAGATTATGCCATAGGCTGATGTTGCTAAAACTGCTAAGAGATAGTCACTAGCAACATGTCAAAAACAGCCAAGTGGCCTTGGTAATGGAAATTACATAATGAAAAAAAATTGAAAAGAGATGCTTTGCATATGGTAGATAGTTTTTCAGTTGCGTCACTGAATAAAAACAATTTTCAACAGTGGGAAGTAAAATATGCATCAATTCCCACAATGGCAGGTACAAACCAATTTTTTAAAGGTTTATTTATTTGTGTATACAACAGTGGAGTACAGGCCAGAGTCATGGGAGGTGAGCGGATTCAACAGAGATGGAGCAGGGAACAGAATAGGCAGATCGACTGAAGCACACTGCTGAGGGGAGCAGCAGGCAGGCAGGAGAGGTCCACTGTGCCATGTGAGTCACCCCCCTGGCCAGCGGCAGGAATCAAACTCGTGCTGCAGTGGCTGCGACAAACCAATTTTTTTTAAGTAGCTATTAAATGAAACAACTACTGGTATTACCTTGGTATAGTTTTTAATCTATATTTTTTTCTTTATTGATAAAATATAGGTTTACAGCACTATACATGATTTAGGGGGATAGGTTCATATCTCCTCAAATGTATGTAACCACACTTCCCCCACCATCAAACACCCATAGTTTGTTAACCTTGGCCATCGATACCCTTTCCTTTTTGTTGCCCACCCCCACTTTGTCTTCATCTCTAGGAGCCTCAATTTTGCAGTCACATTTCTAAGGGTGGTGAGGATGAGGGGAAAAATGTATCTGCATATACTATTGGTGGATATTTGGACAGGTCCATTCCCTGTAGAAAGCAATATAATGGTCCTTCAAAATATTAAAACTACATACCATATGATCCAGCAATTCCACCCCTACATATCTACCCAAGGAATAAAAAATTAAATAAATATATGTACTCTTGTTTATTGTAGCACTATAATAGTTATGAAACAACCCTAGTGCTCAATGACATATGAATGGATTAAAAAGATGTATTATGGATGCACAATGTGTTACTATTCAGCTATAAAATGATGAACGCTTGCCATTTGTAACAACATGAATGGAACTGCACAATATTATGTTAAAGTGAAATAATCAGAAGGTAAAAGAATTTCTTCACGATTTCCACACATATATGGAATATAGAGAAAAAAAGAAAGGAAGTGACAAGATTGTGGCATTTGGGGTCAGGTAGAACTACCAAAGAAGATTGTAATCTTGGTTTGGTGCAAAGGCAGCCTGATATAGGGTTGATTTTCCTTAATTTGAATGGTGTGTGTGTGTGTGTGTGTGTTTGTATGTCTCTGTGTGTATACATTTCCTAAGCATATGGAAGTTAAAACCTAAACAATTTATTAGTATTAGGAGATGTGGATTCCTCAGAAATCAGATTTGGGACAAATTCTTTAGGGAGTCCAATCTTAGGAAGAAAGAATGAAAAAAAATGTATGTGAGGCAGGAAGTATGGAGTCAAATACAAGAATTAAACTGTCATCACTTGATGTAGAGAGTTTGCTTTAGTTCATGTTATTGTCTTCTGAGAATCTGTGTAAAACTGCTTTTCTTAGCAGTGGGATGAGGTACATGAAGAATAATTTATTAAACACTGTCCATCTGCCATTGGTTAAATTTAATGTCACCTGCATTTTAGAATTTTCCTCGGTGGAGTTTCCTGATTTCCTCACACCCTGGCCAAAATAACAAAATACTGAGTAAAGATGGTATGTGCTATCAAGTTTTCCCACATGGGGTATATCAAACAGACATGTAGTAATTTGTGGTGAGAGTAACTAGCATGGTAGCAAATATCAAGAACTGTTAGAGGTAGGAATGCCTGAAGTAGCATTTAGAAATGAATGATATTCTATAAAGCCAATATTGCACTAATACCAAAACCAAGCAAAGACAGTGCAAAAAAAGAGAACTACAGACCAATTTCCCTAATGAACACAGATGCAAAAATCCTCAACAAAATTTTAGCCAACAGAATACAACAAAGCATAAAAAGGA
>JAGFMF010011467.1:583747-609565 GCA_019455555.1 Galemys pyrenaicus
TTGCGCTCCACACAACAGACAAGGGTCTGATCACAAAGATATACAAAGAACTCACAAGACTCAAGAAAAATAAAGTAAAAAACCCAATCAAAAAGTGGGTAGAAGAACTTAAAAGACACTTCTCCAAAGAGGACATACACATGGCCAAGAGGCACGTGAGAAAATGCTCAACATCCCTCTTAGTCAGGGAAATGCAAATCAAGACCACAATGAGGTACCACCTCACACTGGTAAGAATGACACACATTAAAAACAACAACAACAAATGCTGGCGAGGATGTGGAGAAAAAGGAACCCTGGTACACTGCTGGTGGGAATGCAAGCTAATCCAACCACTATGGAAGACTGTATGGAGGTTCCTCAGTCTATTAGAAATGGAACTACCATATGATCCGGCAATCCCGCTCCTAGGGATCTACCCAAAGGACACAAAAACACTGATCCAAAAGAGCACCTGTACTCTTATTTTTATCGCAGCACTATTTGTAATTGGTAAGACCTGGAAACAACCCAAATGCCTAAAAGTAGATGACTGGATCAAGAAGATGTGTATATATACACAATGGAATATTATTCAGCAATCAGAAATGAGAAACTAGGGACATTTGTGGAAACATGGATGGGACTAGATGGAATTATACTCAGTGAAACAAGTCAGAAGGCAAGAGAAAAATATCGGATGGCTTCACTGTTAGGAGGAATATGAAAGAACAACAACAAAGAATAAGCTCAAGGAATTTGGCAATTATAACCAAAAGCAAACAAAAAACTCAACAAGACCAAAAGCCAAGATAAACCAAAGGGACCATGGCGGGGAGGGGATATGGGGAGGACAAAGACTGGGATGAGAGCAGAGGGTGCACAAGGGACTGAGGTAATGGTGCACCAGTGAAATGGTGGTGGGTACTCCCTGGGGTCTACAAATGATGTCAAATATAATTAATTAAAAAAAAGAAATGAATGATACATTCATACAGACTCATTCCCTTGAGTTTTACTGAACCATTTTCTGATACACTAATGTTCAGATGCCATTAAGATATGTGTACTAGTGCTTAAGATCTTAGGGTGCAGTTACAAATTATACAAGCCCCCAGAAGGAGAAAATCAAGAGATGTCAGTAGCTATGTGATACTTTCCCTTTCTGTTTAACTTTGTTCTCCCTTGGTCTACTTCTGTCTTCTTGCTTTATCATGAAGCTTATTTCTCTTTCTCCTTTAGTCATGAGTAAACCCAGTTTCCCTCATTTTTCCCCCAAATTTTTGAATGGACATTTGAAATTAGATCTTGGTAAATTCTGTGTTTTTTTTCTATTTGTCATTGTATCTATTACTAACCTCACATGTATTAGTATTTAATACATTGGTGTTCAAATATCGGCTGCATATAATGAAATTCTTGTATGCTCTTAGTAAATTGACCCCATTATCATTATATAATAACTTTTGTCTTTTATTCCAGATTTTTTCCCATAAAGTCTATCTTGTGGTGTTCTATTCGCTTTGTGAACTTCACACATCCAAATATCTCCCTGTTTGGGACTTTCTCAGGCATAAATTCTTTAAATAATCTTTATCTTTACTCCTTTTCAGACTGCAAGGAGTTTCTCTTAATAGTGTTCCTTAATTTCCCTAGTGTTTATTCAGACTTTTCATTCATTATTCCTCTTCCTTTTTTGTCTAATTTCATATCATTTGTCTTCAAATTGATTATTTTTTCTGCTTGGTCCTGTGTGTTCTTCAAGCTCTTTGTTGAATTTTTCAGTCCACTTATTGTATTCTAGACGCCAAAATTTCTGCTTTAGTGATTTCTATATACTTTGTCATTTTATTTCCCCCATATTTTGCTAAATTTCTAGTGTTCTCATATGTCTTTGTGTATTTTTAGAAAAATTATTTAGGAATCTTTATCTAGTGATTGCCGGATTTTCACTAGTTTGAGGTCTCAAAATAAGTCTTTCAGTGTCATGTTTTCTTGGCTTTTCTGATCTCTGTACCTTGCGCAGATGTCTGAACATTTGAAGTAAAAACATGTGAACATTCTGGGGTCTCCCTGGTGGCGCAAGGGGTTCAGCACTGGAGTATGAAGCTATCCACAGTCACTGCAGCACAAGTTCAATTCCCGGCCAGTCAGGAAGGGGACCCACATGGCGCAGCAGACCTCTCCTACCTCGCCTGCTGCTCCCCTCAGCAGTGTATTGCAGTCAATCCACCTGTTCTGTTCCCTCTCTGTCTCAGGAGAATCCTCTCACCTCCCACACATCTGGCCTGTACCCCAGTTCTTGCATGCATAAATAAATCTTTTAAAAAGAATGCAAACATTCTAAACTTTGTGAACTAACTTCTTTAAGGAAAGACTTTCACTTTGTAGAGTGTGCTGGATCAGGCTTTGACCCTATTTCTAGTAATGCTGGGCATCTAATGTGGGAGGGTTCATTTGGTCATTCCAGGCATCATTTTTCTTTGCTGGCATCCACACTTTTGACAACTGTGTGATCCTTAGTGAGTATTGGGTCTGCAGACATACAAAGAATGTTTGGGTTTTCCACGGCGCCTCCAGGTGCTGTGAGCAGGCATGAAGTCAAGCAGTGATGGTGGCTGGATCCAGTGCCATGGGTGTAGTTGCCTGTGAGGATCAGCTGTTGTGTAGTAGCTGATGCAAGTTGCAAACATCCATAATAGTGTGTGGGCTAGGGAGAGTGGCAAGGCATGGGCCAGCTGTGGGCACAGTGGCTGATGCACAGGCCCTGGTTGTCAGCACGTACCACCATAGCTGCTGGTTCTCACCATGGGCACATTGCAGTAGGGGCAGTATCAGAGCCTGAAGGGGGACATGTATATGCATAGCTGGTGGGGGGGGGTGGCTATTAGCAGGGAAGTCTAGTGGTAGAGGCCAGTGGCTGTGGGTGGGTCTGGGCCTGGGCCTGTAAAAGTACCTGTGAAGACTCAGTTTCACTGTTTGTTGCTGCACAGTCTCTTTATAAGCATTAGTTATGGCAGTGGAGGTGGGTGACAGGGTGGACAAGGAGTGTGCAAAGTGCACACACAGTCGAACTGCAGAGGAGCCCATTGGTGTGGGTCAATGATAGGACGCAGAACTGCACATCTGCCCACAAGTGGCTGTGAGTTACCTGGCTGTCAGCTGGCACTCTTCAGGCTGTGTAGTGCCATGATAGGTATTCATAAGGCAGTGGAAGTTGGGGGTGAAGCTTCAGTTGGGGGAAACTATGTGGACATACTATGTTATAGTTAGTCTAGTTTTATGGCCACCATGATGAGAGATGGCAGTGGACATAGCCTTGTTCCCAGCTTCTGGGTGGGCTGGCAAGAGCTTAACATCGCATATACCTCCATGGCTGTGCACTTGACAGTGGAGGCCAGTCATAGGTGTCTCCTCGGCCACATGCAAGCTTGCACAGGTTGCGGCTACCTCTGGGCATGCGAATGCTGGTTGGGGTAAACTGTAGGCTTCTAAGGTTCTTGCATGTTGAGGAGCTTCAGATGACTGATCTGGTGGTGTAGGTCCAGAGCTTCAGTGGTGTGGGATGTGTATAGGCAGCAGTGAGGTATACACGTAGCTGGAGTCTGTAAGCATGAATGCCTGTGGGGAAAAATTGGTGAAGTCTGTAGGGGGGTCTGTATTCTCTGTACTGGCCACTGATTTCTTAAATCAGCTGGGGTCACCTTTAGAGCAGGTTACAGGGTACTGTGGTCTCTTCCACTGCATAGGTGGTATTGGTATTTGCTGCCTTTCTTCCTTGTTCTTAGGCGTCTCTATACCATTTCAGCTTAGCTAGTCTCTTGTTGGACTGAAATGAAAGCAGATCCTTCATGTGGTGCCCTGAAAGACTGGGGAAGTTGGTTGCTCATTCTGCTCAATGTTTTGTAGCATGAGAAACTTTCTCGGTAGGAAGTTCCCTTTGGTGCTGAG
The DNA here is from genome assembly GCA_019455555.1 of Galemys pyrenaicus. Classification (NCBI taxonomy): domain Eukaryota; kingdom Metazoa; phylum Chordata; class Mammalia; order Eulipotyphla; family Talpidae; genus Galemys; species Galemys pyrenaicus. The sequence goes on from JAGFMF010011467.1 coordinate 587,678, forward strand.
CAATGCTGACTTGGTACATGGGGAGATAGATGTAGGTAAAATGCAGCTGTTTTTCCTACCCTTTTTGTACAGTGATTCCATTGATTCTCAAGTTTTTTGTTCTGATTTGTTGCTGGAGTTCCTTAAGTGGATTCCAGAACTCTCCCAGAACTCTGTTTATATTTGTAGATAGATGTCTAACTGTTGATCTTTTATTTTTGGGAGGTGGACATGGTGGGGAGCAAAGACAGGGGTTTCCTACTTTGCCATTTCGTGATATCACTCTTTTCTCAAAGTATTTTTTTCCCTTCTTTGCACATTCGATTGTTAAGCAAAATTATCAGTAGAGCAAAGGCAAGTACAAACTGCAGTTGATTGTAGGACAGTTACAAAATCAATTACTATGTCTGATTATATAAGACATAAACAATTAGAAAAGTGAATATAGAACCACAAATCATCATTTTAGGTCTTCTTCCATGCCAGGAACCTTTAATTCCTACTAGCATTATGAAGTTGCTGTCTCATTATTCAACTGAATATTTGTCAAGGAAATTGAGCAAGGAATGAACTATACACTTGTCTTTGTTAGCACATCTGGGAGAGAAAATGCTGAAATGTATTGAAAATAACAGGTTCCTTCAACAGATGCCTCATTTTTGTTGGATCTAATAGGACTCCCTTTATTTTGGGGACAATTTCTTTCTGTGTTTCATTGAGGGATATTGGTGATGACTCTGCCCAGGTGTATGTCTGGCTCCAGAATCCCTCCTTTCTCTCTCTACCCATCAAAATAATGTTTTGACAAGTCGGTTCCTCCCATTAGATTGTGAACTCTTTTCTGAGCAAAGGTCATGACGATTTATCGCATATATTTTACTCCACATGCTCAGCATAGTATCTGACACAGAATAGTTGTTCCATAAATAATGGTTAAGGAAAATCAAACTCATCTCAGTTGCATGTTTTCTCCTTAGGGTTCTGTGATCCTTAAGAGAAAATTACTATTGATAGGTTAATCAAGTAAAAGGGTATGTAAACTGGTTTGTATGTTACCTCTCTTGAATAAAAGGTCACTTAACCTACTTACAATAGACAAATCTCCAGGAAGGCTCTTTCTAAGTGAATATAAGTGTGGAAAAATAATAGGAGGTGAGGCCAAATAAAGTGAATTTTCTGTGAATACCAAATTGAATTCTCTTTAGATATATGGTCAGTTTGGCTTGTAAGCTGCCTCTCAAAGTACCCAACAGAATAATCTGGGGATTTTTTTGTGTGTGGAAAAAACATATACTGTGATCCATAAAGAATTGAAATTTTCATGGATTCATTTCCAACTAGGTAGATCATACATTAACATGTAGATACACCAAAATTATAGTGCTTTACTTATATTTGTAAATTTTATGGGTTAGAAACTGCTGAAGTTGGTTCTATGACTATGGTTTAATGATTGTTCTGTGTATATACAATAAATTTCCATAGGTTCTAACAAAGTTTACTGCTGCTCTGAACAGATGTGGTGAAAAGTGTGTATCTGCATCAGGCATAAACACAGAATGGCCAAGTATGTCACATCAGGATGACCAATACCAAAGATTCAAGAAAAACTAACAATAAACCAAGCTTCCCTTGTCATCATTCTGTCACATTTCCACAAGATGCTAAAGGTGAAACTTGGCCCCGTACTACTGTTGAAGATGCTGGTAGAAGAAGATAAAGTGCTCTAATTTCTGCAGGTTTCAGAGTCATTTAGAAATGAATCTATTTTGCACATTGCTCCATGTTCAGTGACAAGTCTGCATTCAATAGAAGGGAAAAAGTTAAATGCTCTGAATTCCACTTATGAGTCAGTAGAATCCAATGGGGGTAATGGAGGTATCCAAAGTTAACATCCTTTGCCCCATCTATTGAACATAAGATATTGATCTAGGTTTATTTTTTTTTTGTAAGACAGCAACAGGAATACCATATTGAAATGATTTTCTCCATTGTCAAAGTGTTTTCAACTTGTCTTCCCAGAAGGATGGATCTGTTTTACTTCTACAACTCAAGGTCCCCTAGTAATATGGTACTAGAGGCAGTATGGTGTTCAGAAGTTTGAAGTACCTTGAGGTTAGTGAACCAGATCCCCTGTTATAGCGTGGAAAACCTTCTTGCAGGATTATGTCCAGAACTGAGTGTGTTATACTATTGTTCTTGCAGTTTTGAGGAACTCTTATCATTGACAGATTGGGGTAAATTATTATATGACTCAAGTCTATCTGTGTCACAATGAATGTATATTGGGCATTTATATTAAAATAATGTGACAGGTCTTTTAGAAATGTGTTTAACTTTATGGTCATACATTTCATAGTTACTGGTTAATTGTTTTCTTAAAGTATTCAATTATTTTCTGAATCACCCATTTACATGGCTTAGATACAATCTTATATATTAATTCAGCCTGACTTGTGCTAGCCATATATACCTGTAAAATATTCTTAAAAGATGTTGCTTTTAAACCAGAGTAGAAAACCCATCAAAGTGGTCATTTCTATTTCCTTTATTCTTTTCTCCAATCTGGGCCAATGCTACTGTACTCTACAATCCTCTACGACCCCCACTCAAAATCAGCACATAAATACTGTTATATGTGTGTGATACCCATACTGTGCATGCACATGCTGTAAAACTGAGTATCGAGTGCTTCCAGAGAATAAATTATATCTTATTACAGTTCTCCGAAGATCTTTATAACACCATTCTGGTGATATTTACTTAATTATACATCATAATTACGTAACTGCACATTGTAATTATATGATTACATGTGTTTATACTCAGTAGACAATTAGATATAATCATCCTTAGCACATGAATGTATGATGACAAAAAGTTACTTGATGAAAATCAGGAGCCTACATAGAAAGTGAAGTAGACTAAATGCTATAGTGATTCTGTTGTTCTCATCCTTTCTATTTGGTAATTTTCATGAGATTGGACAAACAGAACATCTTGTGTCAGGATGAGAAAGACTGTTGGAAAGTATTTTAAATGAATTGGATGGAAATGAAAGAAAACTCATGAAAACCTTTCTTTGTTGAATATGCTAGGATCACACTATTGAAGTAATACTATAAATAGCATTTTAAAATTTATATCTTTTTAAATGATATAATGCTTATTTGGATATAGAAGAGTTGGAGTGTGATTGCATGTAGATTGAATTTAGAGGTATGCCCCCCTGCACTTATTTGCCTGTTCTTTCATTCACTTACCCACCCATTCATTCATCACATTAGCATGGAGTACTAGCCATGTACTGAGACGTAAACTAAACACTGGTCCATGTCCTTATGCTTTATCAGCACACTTGCCTCTGTTCCCTAGTGCGTTTACAGTTCTCCACAGCTTTTGATGTTATATCCTCCCCATAAAAACTTCTGTTTACTTTAGCTCTGTCAATGCTAGATTGTCATCTAGTTCATAATGAGTTGTCAGGGTCTCATAAATGAAAAATATCCGTGTTGTAATACTAGAGAAGATTTGGGGGGGGGGGTGTGATTTTCATACTGGCACTGATAGGCTTTGAGGCCATGGTGCTCTTGTCTGGAGCTCATCACTATATTCCAAGTGCTGCCTCTACTCAGCAAAAGCAATAAATGGAAGCAGAGCATCCAGACCTCACAAAAACCTCCTCCTAATGCCTACATATCACTCCTTTTGAACTGTGTGGTCCTTGATGAAATAGGTACCATCTGAATAATAGCCAATGCATGCAAAGGATCTTCTGTGCGACAACTTAAATTACAACGGGGCCATCACTGCCCATATTTTCTCTCTGTAATAACCAAAACTGAGGAATTTTTCATGGGCACAATACGTGTATTTCTAAAATCTTTAAATATTTATAATTCATACTCTATTTTGCTTACCAGTCACCAATTATAATCACTATTCTAGCAGTGTTTGATTTAAATATCTATTAACTCTGATTACAAATTAATACTAGCTATATCAGAAGTAAGGTACCTGAATCCCAAGGGAATTGGATATTTTAAGAAATTTATAATACAATATTTTATAAAAACAATTATAGAGTTAAAGAATCTTGGAGTTGGAAAGAACATTTGATGTCTTCTGATCCAATTGTGTAGCTTCAATTCAGCATGAAAATTTGGTGTTATATTCTTGGTAGGTAGACACTTAATCTGCTTAAACGTTTCCAATGCAAGGTGCTCACTGTTAGAGCAGGCAAACCATTCTGTTCTGTTCACTGACTTCCTTATTATGAACTGTAACTTACCTCCTTTTAACATCTTATTGTTCATAATTCTACTCCAAGAGCTACATAGAATAAGTTTATACCTTCTTCCCTATGCTAACTCTGTACCTAAGCTAACTGCCATTGTTGCTATACTTCTGGCTCCATTTCTTCATTTGTTCTTTGCCTCCTAGATATTGTCAGGTTGCAGATATCCTCTGAGTCATTATTGTAGAACTAATTAGCCCCATCCTTTGGATTTGGACCTGACATTTTCAGGGGGATATTGATAACCAGGAGAAAATCCAAATAACCTTATAATGTGTTGAGTTGACAAGGTAATTAGAGTCTATTAGCCACCACTACCTCGTTGAGGAAAGTTTTTTCCTTCCTGGGTGTAGAAATATTCTTTATTAAATTATTTGTCCATATTCTAGTCTTTTGAAATATCCTTGAGTTATGATTGTGTTATATTATGTCTGTTTCTACCTCACTTCATCTATAAATGTCCTCAATCAGTAAAATTTCCTGGACTACTTCAAGTTATTGTTATAGTGGATAAGACCTTGGATGGAATACTTCATTCCAGGTTGCTATTGATATATTCTTTGTGGTGAGTTCTCTGGCAATGGTTATCCAACTTCATAAGCATCTACTTATCTGAATCTAGTCAGCATCATTCTGTGTGGTAGCTAGAATTATCACATTCCTTTCTGAATTCTACACGAACTCTAATTGTAGAATTCAGCAAATCTGCCAGCTAAGTAACACTATGGAAAAAAGAAATGAACATGAATTTTTAGCAAGCCCATATTGGTTGCTTTCATAAACGCCTGAAAGCCATCTGCTTAATAACCCATTTTTGAATTTTGCTGGAAATCAACATTTATTTCTCTGGATTTTTGTTCCAAAATCCAAAATTTTTTCTGGTTCTGAAAATTAAGCCATTTACCCACTTTTAACCTTTAGGTATCTCTGTAGTTTCTGTTTGTTTCTTAAAGGTATATTACCAGTAGTTTAGCAATTCTGGGTATGTATTCTGTTCACAATTGAAATAGAGTCCTATTTATGTCAGCCTTGTGCTTCTGTCTTATAGTGTCCAGACCTTACATAAGGTTTAATTCCTACCCCCACCAGAACAATTTATGAAACTACCCATTGTGTGCATTCATAAGGGATTCTAAGTTATGCCTCCTTAGGGGGATTCACAGTGACTCCACAAATAGAAGCCGGAGTAAGTATATTCATTTGACACACTCACAGGCTTAAGTCTGTGTAACCCTGTGTTAAAATTTCCCCAGAATATTTGGGGTCCTGCATTTTCTCCACACTTACAATACACCAACAATTTCTATATTTTTCCTGCTGTTATCTATTCTTCTTATTGTATCATTATAGATAGGACAAATAAATACCGTTCTTTCCAGTGCCTTATTAGTTAATAACAGGGTTTTTCTTTCTTGCGTTTCATCCTACTATTAGCTCAGGGCTTTCATGATGATTCATGAACTCTGATGACCTTCTTATGACATGCAATGAATCTAAACTAGGATCTATACTCTACGTATTATCTTAGGCTAATTTTGTTACAGTACCAAGCAGTTCCTTGAGATTGTGCTCTCTGCCACATAGCAGGTAAGTTAGTTTTTAGCACTAAATTAGGATGTCACTTATCTCAGGTAATAGTAGAATGCATTTTTCTTTAATCAGACTATTGATTTTTGTTATTGAATTGCCATAGTTTTTATTAATTTTCTTTATAAAATTATTTTTTAAATTCAGGTAGCATTGCTTTATAACACTGTGTGGTATAGTATCCCAACTCTTCAGCTTTATGTCTTAACTCTGGTGAAATGTGTGCATGACTTAAAAAATGCATGCATGACACTAAACTGTTAAATGTTGCTTTGGGTGGTATTAGCCACAGGCATCAAAGCATAAGCAGACAGGGGGTTAAGATGATGGGATATTGTGGAACAAATGGGCCTTCCAGTGGTGTCCTCTAGAATAGAACACACTGCCTAGAGATACTTGCTTACTGTGCCGTGATGCTTTGCAGGCAGCAGTGAGGTTGCATTTTCCGCTGACTTCCGCCATGCTTGTGACAAATTGGAGTATGGAGACAATATGACAGGAAATGTTTCTGGCTCAATAGATTGGATTTCAAACACCAGTCTCCTCTGGGCTCTTAAGTGCAGGCTATGGTCTGTTTCCTGGGTTACAATATTGGGTTGTAATGTTCTAATCTTGGCTCTTGCTTCTCCAGAGCCAGTGAATAGTCTTGTGTCACCCTTTCATGCCTTGGTTAGACATAAAGGCTGAGAAAATACTATTCTCAGTTCTGATGGGGTGAGGAAGAGTTAATTAGAGCCGAATGACTTTTTCCTCTTCCCTGGCTCCAGCTTAAGTGTGTTGGTGTTTTGTTTTGTTTTTATCCTTCTCTGTGTCACCTTTTCTTATTTCTGAACTTTCAGGGGAGAAGACAAGCAGGTGACTGCTGCTTCCTTTATGATAATCTCCATGGTCAAGCTAGCAGATATCCTGAGAAATCTGGGTTTTGTTATCCATGGTATATAATTGACAGAAAGAGTCTGTTTGATCAAATCAACTCCCACTTGGTGATTATAGAAACCAATCTTGAATAATAATATAGACCCAGTACATTTAATTATTCTCTGTCTGTGTTGAACCTGCATCCTGCACATAGAGACACATACTTAAACTCCACAAGCATACACACAAGAGTTTGACATCCTAAATTTCTCCCTATTTTGTCCACTTTCCCATCAAAATATCTGAAGTTACAGTAAGAAGGATATGGTACGTTGACTTGATATAATATACCTGTATATCATGTATAGCATTGTAAACCATTGTTGCTTCAATTAAAAAAAATAACTTTGGACTTTCTGTACTGTTTCATTTTGCTTCCTTTTTCCTACATTTTTGTGTAATGCCATGCTATCTGTGATATACTTGGACAACACAGAGTCACTTGACATGTACTGGGAACTCTGTTCATAGTAGACATCGTTTCATAATAGAGAGATGAATTCAAATGTGATTCTTGCCCAATTAACCTCTCTGAGCCTATATTGAATGTAGAAATTGTGGGATTATTGTGAATATTAAAATAGATAATAATGGGAAAGAACCTATTATAATTTGAGCCACAAAAGTAATGATTACAATAAAATTACTTTGGAGAGAAAGGACAAAGTGGTGAAAAAAATAGCCCAAACATTATTTTTTTAAGTTCTACATGATCAGGTGAAAACAAAGGCCCAGGTAACATGGAATATGTGTTTTTTGGCATTCTTATCTATTCCTTATACTAGCCTGTAGGTTCACATATGTCATTCAATGAATTGAAGGAGTCAGTATTTTCAAAATGGTTCCCTGTTGACTATATAAGAATGTTGTACACTGTGATATTTCACTGGCAACTGAGTTTTCAACTGAGTTTTCAGTAGCAGTCTTTGTAAAAAGCCTTCTGCCCATATTCTGCTCCCAGGTACCTTGATTATTATGACTATGATTTAATCAAGGTTTTTAAAATCAAATATCCTTAAAAATTAGACTCCATACTTTTATTCCCATAGTAATTTCATCTTAGCTCTATGTTTTGATAATGTGATTTTCAACAGCAGTCCTTTTACCACAATATATGCTTATTTTATTTATCCAGATTTATTCCTCAGGTATATTTTTCAAATTTGCTGTAGTCTCTTTGAGTGCTTGCTTGCTTGAGACACTTTGTAGCCTTCTTTCTACAGGACAGCTTGGCTAGGTATCAAATAGTTGGGTCACCCTCTATTTCATATAGACCTTGCTAAATACTGTTATACAGTTTTCTAGAGTTCAGTGTTGCTGTAGAGAGTTCTAGTATCAGTCATGTCCTCCCTTTTATACATAATCTACTTAATGCCTAAATGTCTGAATTTTTCTTTTATTAACATTGACAGTCAAAGATTCAACCAGACTATATATATTAATTTGAGTCTCTCATGTCATTTTCCTTATTAGCTTTTGTGTGTGTGTGTGGAAAATGATGTATCGTGTTATTTTGCAGAGTCAGTTCTACAATTAGATTGTCTTTGACTAATGGGCACACCCATAATCTTATCTCTAATTGTTTCATTGTTTATCTTTTTTCTTGATTTGTGATTATCTCATATACTTATTCTTTTTCAAATAATTATCATTTAACCCATATCTAATCTGTTTTATGAATATTAGTTTATTCACAGTGTTTATTAGTTCTTTAATGGTTTGTTTTGATCCTTCATTTGCTTTGTTATCTATATAATTTGAATTGTCCTGAACATGGTGTTTTTTTCTTGTCTCTAAAACCTTGTTTTACTATAATTTTTTTTTAGTTCTTCTATAGCATGAAATACTTGTGGGGAACTTTCATGCTTTAGCAAGGATATGTTTTTTTATATTGGGTTATTCAGTCCCCTTTTCATGTCTTAAGTTGCATTTATCAGGAACAGTCCCTGAAAGAGACTATTCCTGGGTATATAATTTAGCAAAGAAGGAAGTACTGCCAGAGAAATATAGGAAAAGCAAAAGATGAAATGGTAGAATCTATGCAAAGATGTGTTTTAAGTAAAATCCTATTGAGGGTAAATTTGGCTATTTCATTCAGGGAGATTCACGAATGTTTATTATACCTCAGAGTTTCCTGAAACCAAATCTGGAAGTGTTTTCATACTCTTAACTTTCAACCATTGTTTAAACCCTAAATTGACTTGGTTATAGAGGAGAGCAATATATTTTTGGGTGTTTTTATTTCTTTTTTTTTAAATTTTTTTAAAAGATTTATTTATGCATACAAGCACTGGGGTACAGACCAGAGTTGTGGGGGGTTGAGAGGATTCACCACAGAGAGTGGGGAGCAGAACAGGCAGATCAACTGAAGTACACTGCTGAGGGGAGCAGCGGGCAAGGCAGGAGAGGTCTGCCTGCGCCATGTGGGTCCCCTCCCTGGCCGGCAGCAGGGATCGAACTGAAGCTGCAGTGGCTGTAGTTTGCTTCACAGTGTGTTGCTTAACCCACTGCGCCACCAGGGAGTCCCTCGGTGTTTTTATTTCTGCTGGACTATAGACAAAGAGAAGTTAGTGCTCTGCAAAAGAGTCTCAGATTCCTCTTGTTAAAATCAAATTCACATCCAAGAAAGTACATCAAAAAAATCTTGTAAGGAAGAATTTGAGGGAAACTGGGAGGAGCAACAATATTGTCTTCTATACTTGCCATATTACTATTCAATTGCTATTTTAATGGATTCCATTGTTGCCACATAGTTCCCTTTCATATTACCTATTGGTCATGATTCTATGTGTGAGCTCTGTCCAGATCTTAATTCATTCTTTTATCCAGTTGTTAAAATTTTTTTTATTATCTTCCTATTATATTTGAAATCTTTTTTTCTTTATTTCTTTAGTATGTTTTGAGGAATTGAACCTTAAACTTTTAGGTAGCTGAAAGAGAATAGCTTCAATGCTCATGTTTATACCCTTGTGTGAATGATCTAGATTTTGGCACTTCTCCAAATATTGTATAGTAGGTCCTATTCTGGATACACCAACTTGAGAAATAGTATATTCATATATTTGGATATACATGAATTTCCAGTCATTCCTACAATTTGTCATGGAACCCTCAATAATACCAGTTTCTTGCCAGTGATGAATTCTTGATAGCATCTATGGATTCCTACCCTTGACTATTTTCTCTTAATTTTTCTCTTGGTTTTGTCAATCTATCTCTAGATTTGGAGTTTATTCATGAAAATACACCGGATTTGTTGGCTCACTACTCATCCTCAGAATGGAACTCAGGATCCCTGTAGGACCACGTCATAATATTTTCTTTCTTTGGCTACTCCTTATCAAATTGTTCCATATTTGAATGTAAGGTCATATGATTTTCTGTTTAGGAATGGTGATGTAGAATTTCTTTTATTCATTCAGGAATAGAGATTATGTGATCTAGTTTTTACTCTTTTATTACAACTGTATTATTTACTCTCCTATCAATCAGAAGTTTCCCTGTTGCTTTTGGTAGAATAAAATCCCTCTCATCAAACTTATTTAATCAATTTATATCTTTACCTTGATACTACAAGATGCAAAACATCATGCTGATGTTGTCCTTGCATCATAAAAACATTTTTAACTTATTTATAATGCTTGGAGTTATGTAACTCTAAATTACAAATTAAACAGTTTCTTGAAGAATCTACTCTCTAATCAGAAGATAACATTTTCAAACAACCAAGGCTCCCTGATGGTCTAATGGTTAAGGCTCAGTGCTAGCACCTTGATGACCTGAGTTCTATCCCAGTCTTGGAGATGAACAACATGGCACGGCAAACCTCTCCTGTCTTGCCCGCTGCTCCCCTTACCACTGTATTTCAGGAAATCTGTCTGTTCTGCTCCTTAGTCTCTCTCTCTGGGGAATCCTCTCAACCCCCTTATCTATGACCTGTACCCCAGTTCTTCTACAGAAAACTAAAAAAATAATTATTTCCAACCTTTAAGTAGAATTAAACAAATATAAAATTAAATATAAGCTTTAGATATAATTATAAATTGAATATAATAGAATTACATATGAATTTTTAAAAAGATTTACTTATGCATACAAGAACTGGGGTACAGGCCAGAGATGTGGGGGGTAAGAGGATCCCCCAGAGACAGAGTGGGGAGCAGAACAGGAATATGGACAGAAATACACTGCTGAGGGGAGCAGTGGGCACAGCAGGAGAGGTCTGCTGCGCCATGTCGGTCCCCTCCCTGGCTGGCAGCAGGGATTGAACTTGAGCTGCAGTGGCTACAGTCTGTACATAGTGTGCTGCTTAACCCACTACACCACCAGGGAGGCCCTAAATATGATTTTTGTAGCAGATTTTCAGTAGTTCTACCCCAAGAAAGTGAAGGACAACAGCAATCAGTTCTTCACACTCTCACTTTGAAGATTTCATCAGTTAATGAGCATATCAGCCACATCTCCAATTTAGCTCTAATATTGAAATTGAATCATTGTTGCCTTTGTTATGTGCCTAATTTATCTCTCCAGATAATGTCCAAGCAGCCTAATACACTGTGAACATTGAATTATGGTAGAGAGGATGTGGAAGTAGAAGTGGAGTATGAACAAACATAAACACCCATAAATCTTTACTCTTTCAGTACAAATTGAAATTTTCAATTCCCTACCCCTACAGTGTAGGAATCAGGTGGCATTAAGTCTGCCAATGTAATATAGCATGACTGGAACTCCTTCTTGCTATGATACTCCTGAGTAATAGTCACCTTATGAAGCAGCCTCATGACTAACAATTGGTTAGGCTCTTTTTCTTTTGGGCTGTCTTGAAAACAAGATCTCTAAGCATTGGGACTGCTTTAGATCTCAAAAACTCGAGGAAAACATTAGTTTTTATGTAGCTCACTTAATTGCTGTCCATGTAAAGCAGTTTTACATAGAAATTCTCTTGTCACTATTTATTACTTAAACGGGTTCAATGCTAAATGCTGGGAAAGTAAGAGAAATCTTATTTGGGATAAACTGGATCACCAAAGACGGAAACTGGATGAAGAGGCAATAAACTTTTTTGTTCTAGTAATTTTTTCAGACAACATATTTAAAAACTACTTTGTGGGCTGTGTGTTTCTCCTTCAGGTCAGATTCCATCTAGATCATTAGTTGCAGAACATTTGGGGGATATGTATCTGTAGTTTGTTTGTTTTCAGTGGACAAATGTGAATGATTCCTTTCTGTCAGCTTGCCAGTTCTCAGGAAACGAGATTTGTCATTTTGTTGTTGGGGTCATAGAGTCATCCAGTCATCAGCTTCTGACTGCCTATCTGCTTTGACAGAGAAGGAAGCTGAGGGTGTTAGTAGAAGTCACTTATGGTCACTCAGTAAGCTTATTGAAAATAAACCACAAGAAGTGCATCGGCAGATCTGAAATTAGAGGAAGATAAGACTAAGTAGAAAAACAGTAAAGTTTGGCTTTCAGTTGCTTTTTTATAAATAGAGTTGTACTGTGTCATTTCCTGCTCTATAACCATGAATGCACATTTTTCTTGTCTTTCCCATCAGTCTTACTATAAAATATGGAATGATTGAACAATCTAAATGTGATTTATGGTTTTCTGAACTCTATAACTATACTCTCAGTTACCTGTGTTTGTGTCTAAGTGTGTGTATTTTATGCTAAGCAACATAGTGCCTTTTTTGTAGCTCAAATGTTATAGTTATATAGTCAAATGTTATTATAGTCAAATGTTAGCAATGGTTTACTCTATTAGAGTACAGATGATGGAAATACTCCTAGCTTTAGATATTATTTATAAATTATCTGAAAAGTCATTACTTTTAGGGATATTTTTATTTTAGTAATTAAGTTGTATGTACTATATGGCAGGTATATGTGAAGGAGTAATTAACTATTAAATAACATTGTCACTGGCATTTATTAGCGTTCATAAAAAAACAACAACAACATTGTTTTATGTGGAAAAATATATTTCCAGTTGTTCCCAGAGAATATAAGGGGGAAAAGTGAGCAAAATAATGATTCTAGGTTGGATAATTGAATATATTTTAAAATTAAAGACTATAACACTAGATTCTATTATAGTGTATATAATCAACCCTGTTTGTTCATGGAACCCAGAAATTTCACTTCTGAAATTGTTTCAGCCAGTGTTCCAACAAATGGAAAGATGTTAAATGAGAAAGAGATAAAAGTTTTTGAGTGCTAAAAAGATGTATAGCTCTGCTATCCTAGCTTTATTATTACATAACTTTGATAAAATACTACTCTAAATTTCCTGTAGATATTATTCTCTCCTTAGCTCTCCCATTCGCAAGCCATGTGATTTATATGAGATTGAGTCAACCTCCAGTTTAAGGTGGGGCAGATTGTCCTAATCCAACAAGTGTATTCTGATTACTTAATAAAATTGAATCTTGGGTAGGTACCTGTTCTAATCCAGTTTAGTTATATATAATGACCCTCAGAAGTTTTGCTCAGAAATGCCAGAATAAATACTTTCTTTTCTCTCCTGAATTCATTACTCTGAGACTGCTGTAGCCATTTTTATCACCATGAGTAGAGATCAACTGAGGACAAAGTTTAAGTGTACATAAGTACATAATGGGTGACTTGCTATAACTCTGGTGATGGTTTGATTGTGTATCACACTCTGTCTATCGTCAGCCACAGTATCATTATTTCTGTTCCGTGAGCCAACTGTACCCTTTTTTTCTCAGGGTATTTTTATTCAGGTTTATGTATATTCAGAAATCAAAATTGATTCTAACAAATATAGGTGGTTAATTTGAAGTTTGAAAATATGTGTTGGAAACAGGTGATTCTCAGTAAAGAAATGAGATTTGAGATAAAGTCAAGTGTTCAAACGTGTATGAAAAAACTCTTACAGGAAGTGTGTTATCTACAGTGTATGCTTAAACAGATGTTCACCAGGAGTAAAATGAAGATGAAGCATTAGAATATGTATTCCACTAAGTATTTTGTTTGATTATAAAACTACACAGCATATAACACAGTGAAATACACAAGCTTAAGGCTGTAAACGGAGTCATCTACTATCACAGCATCCAAAAGGAAAATTATTCTTTTAGGAAGTTTGCTTCTATTCTACTTTCTATCCATTTTTTGTAGTAGAGATAACACCATATATACAATTTTATCCTGCTATTTCTTATTCAACACCAAATAATAAGCATTTTCCCACATCATTAGCCAACCCCTCATGAAGAACGTGTTTTTCTTCCCAAGGAAATTGCACTTTATTTGGAGCTATGGTCCAAATACATATGAAACAGTAAATGGTGTAATAAAATTGTTTAGTATAATAAATTTGAGAATATGACTATCCTAAAAATAATATTGTGTTATTTAAATTATTAACTTACAATTGAATTCCTTTGTGAATTTGTCATAGCAAACAAATTTACAGGGGAATAGATTCTAGTTTATAAGCGTGGATATGAGTAGATAGTTTAGACTAAGAATTTCATTTTAAATAGATTCTGATCCATTTGGGGCATAAAGTCTATAGGAGGAACAAAGGATAAGATGAAGGCTTAGTAAGTGTAATCAGAAATAAGAAGTAGATATATAAAGCATTTTGATTACTTGAATCGTGAAAATCCGGGAAAAGGTTTACATTTCTGTAGAACAGTGAGTTGCTTCTAAGTCTAGGATTTCTTAATTTAAGATATATGAAGAGGACTACTTTGTCTAATGTAACATTTTGTTTTAACTAAAAACGGTGATGAAGGAAGGGTCAAAATGACATGCATAAGACCCTTCCAAGGCATTACAATATAAACTTCAGTACTACTTTTGCTAGAGAATATGAAATTTAGTGCTCTCCCTGAATTATGGCACATTCTTTTCTTTAATAAAAAAAATCCATTGATTTAATAGTTGTTCACATTGTTGTTTACATCATAGAGTTGTAGGATTCCCCCTTTTGGGCTATTGCACTTTCTTCAAATGATAATGCACTCCCATATGCTTACATAATTTATTTTCCTCACTATAAACCTATTTTAGATGGTATTGTCACTATGTTTATTTTTTAAAGAGACTGAGGTTTAAAGAAATTGCAGTGATTGTAATCCAGTCCAAACTAGTTTCAAGTAACTTAGTATACATATAAAAGTGGATATGGATATGATTATAGTTTGAGTCAGATTAATGACACTTGCAACCAAATAATAGTTATGTAGTCGGGATTCAAATATATGTTTCTTCCCAGCCAGTCTTGTGCTTTCACTGCACTTGACTTCATTATTAATGTTAGTGTAATATTCCTGCATTTTTGACTGTGGTAGGGAAGATAGCATGTCAGCACTCCCCAATTTGTGAATCCTAAATATCTTTAAATAGCTTGGGGATAGTTATGTTGTATTTATTTGAATGAATTATAACACAGTTGAGCCTTTGTACTATGTTATGACCCTTTGACTCCCTGAGACTTTCTTTTACATGAAAGACAATTAGGTTTAGTATAGAATTCTTTTTTCCCTTGAAATTTTATTGAGTTGCCATTCCTTCATAGTTATGTATTTCTGAGTATAAAGTTTAACATCTCCTCAGGTACAGATGCTCTGTTTGACTGAATTTATAATATTTCCCTAAAAATTCAATTAACATGGCTTTATTCATTGTCTTTGGAACATATTATGTATTTAAGATGAATCTATCTTATTTTTTTAAAGATTTATTTATTTATTTATGCATATAAGCACTGGGGAACAGGCCAGAGGGTGAGAGGATTCACCACAGAGAGCAGGGAGCAGAACAGGCAGATCAACTGAAGTACACTGCTGAGGGGAGCGGGCATAGTAGGAGAGGTCCGCTGTGCCATATGGGTCCCCTCCCTGGCCAACAGCAGGGACTGAACTCATGCTGCAGTGGCTGTAGTTTGCTTCACAGTGTGTTGCTTAACCCACTGCGCCACCAGGGAGGCCCGATGAATCTAGCTTATATTTTGAAGTTTTATCGATACATTTTTCTTTATGGCTGCTGTAGGCATTTTTCTTCATCCTACAAATATAATTTTGGGGCGTGTTCAGGATATATCTAAGTTTAGGCCTGTTTTCATTGTCTTTTTTTCTTAAAACTCAGGAAAGTTTTTCTTAATCATATCTTTGATTATTGCTTCTGATATTTTCTTCAGTAACATCCATTCATAGGTTGGATTTCTCTTCTCTGTTGTCCATATCTATTACTCTGCTGTTTTATATTCATGCTTGCATACAACATTTTACTTGTAGAGACTAACCAAGTGTTTTCTGGGAGTTTAAATATCTGAAAAAAAATTATCTGAAAATAAAGAGAAAGCATCCTATGGTTGCTGCAAAAAAATGTATGTTTGTTTTAGGTGGTCATCCCTTGCTTCTTGAATCATAGGATAATCTGTGAAGGAATGAAGAAGTGTGTTTTACACCGTACTTTCAAGTGTGATATCTGTTTCTAGTGGGGTGGGTCATATAAGATCGTATTTGCATTTACTGTATTATATAGGAATTCCAGGTGACCATATGAACTGCTTTTCTTTATTAACTTTAGTTCAGATATATATGTTCAGGTTAATTCTCAGTTAGCACTACAAAATAATAGAGGTTATTTCATTTATTTTTTTCTTTTTAAAATTAGATTTGTTTAATTATATTTGACATCATTTGTAGTCCCCAGGGAGTTCCCACCACCATTTCACCCGTGCACCATCACCTCAGTTCCTTGTGCTCTTTCTGCCCTCATCCCCGTCTCTACCCCATACTCCCCCATGAATGATTCCTTTGGCTTATCTTTGAACTTTTGTTCTTGTTGTGTTTTTTGTTTGTTTGCTTATCTGTTTGTTTTTGGCTGTAAATGCTCATTTCCTTGCGCTCTCTCCTTTTTTTTTTTTTGTTGTGGTTGTTGTTCTGTTACATTCCTCCTAATAGTGAAGCCATCCGATATTTTTCTCTTGCCTTCTGACTTGTTTCACTGAGTATAATTCCTCCTGGCTTCATCCATGTTTCTATAAATGACTCTAGTTTATCACTTCTGATTGCTGAATAGTATTCCATTGTGTATATATACCACATCTTCTTGATCTAGTCATTTACTTTTGGGCATTTGGGTTGTCTCCAGGTCTTACCAATTATAAATAGTTCTGCAATAAACATGGGGGTACTTTAGTGGCCCAAATCATTTTCATACTCTTGTGATAATTGTTTCCCTCTTGTTTGGGAATCAAAGTTCCTGAAATTTTATTTTGTCTCATTTTAAGAGAGAAATTGCATAATTTGAGTATTCAGAAACTGGGCCCATGTGAAAGTATCTGGACACATAACTTGGAATAGCAATCCTTGATTATATGTGTGTTTACTTTAGTCTCTATTTTACATATTTATATCTAATTATAGTTAATATTTTTGAATGCTTGCTGTGTACTGCTTGTATTATAAATATTTTACATATATTAAGTCATTTAGTACTTATTAAATCTTCATGAGAAAGGTTCTATAATTATCTCCATTTAACAGATAAGGAGAACAAGGCACAAGAATGTTAAGTAACTTGCCAAAGTTTAAACAACAAAGGTGTGTTGTAGTTTGAATGAAAGCCTAACAACCTGGCTTGAGAGCCCCTTGAAGCACTCTGGAATTCTAGCCCCATATATGTAATATATATGTATCTTCTATCTGTTGATCAATAAATGTGTGTGAGGAGTCATTATGAAATAAGTATCAAAGGCATTCTCTTTTTCTGGATCAGATCACATTTAATTGGCTGGACCTAGGTCTTTGCAATTGCTGAGGCTGCTGATGTCCAAACCACACTTTTTCCCCTAATCTGATATTTGTTCCTGGATTTTACTTTTGATTTATTTCTACTTATATTTCCTCTCGTCACAAGCATGTAGGCATACGTGGATCTTGGAATGAATATGTGTTTGAATTTCCTCCTTATGGAACCTTGGGTTGTCCTTGTCTTCCCTGTATGGATTGATAGCCAAATTTATGTACATTCTGAAAATCACTATATATTTGACTGAAGAATAAACAAAACTTTGTCTATTTCCTGTGTGTAGTTACTGTTCCCTCCTCTGATCCAGTAGGTCAGCCTGCATTCTGATCTACCCTTTAACCCCTTGAACTGTGTGATAATTTGAAACTAGGTGGATTCTTATAGGGGTTAAATGAGAGAATATTATGGTGAGCATGTAACATTGTAACTGGGACCTCAGAAGTACTTAATTAGTTAGACTATATGGACAGCTACTGATAAAAGTTGAATTATATTCCCCAAAAGATGTTCAGTTATAACCCTGTGAACCTGTGGATATGACCTATCTGGAAGTAGGGTCTTGGCCAATGATCAAGTTAAAATGAGTTAATCAGGGTTTGCCCTCTTTTGATGGGATGATGCCTATATACAAAAGGAAAATTTGGACACAGAATTAGACATGCATACAGGAAGGATGCCATGTGACCATGAAGAGAGATTGTAGTAATGCATCTACACCAAATATTTCCAGCAAACCACCAGAATCAAGGAAGAAATTATGGAACAGTTCTCCCTCACATCTCTCAAACAAAATCAACTCTGTCAATATAATGATCTTCAACTTCTAGTCATGAGAATTCTGAGACAATTAAAATTCTGTTTTCTAAGCTGCCCAGGTTGTGATACTTTGTTATAGCAGTCTAGGCAAAGTAATAATTACCCAAACTTATCACATTCATTACTGGCTATGACACTATATACACAGACATATTTTAGAAAGGATAACTGAAAGAATCTATGACCAAAACTCTTTCTTCTAATAAATCATAAGTCATGAGGGTGAAACTTGAATAGTTCCATATGTTTCTCATTTGTTACAGTGGGTAGATATAGAGGCCTATTTATGATAAGTCTTAATCAGGCCTGTTTCTCTCTGTCCCTTTTGTAGAAAGACTAATTGGAAAAGAATTGAGATGTGACGGTTCTACAATCAGAAGTCATTTTTCTAGGCATTGCCCACTGGACAATACCACCAAAGTACCTCTTTGTCAATGAAGACCTTAAGAATGATTGGGTTGCTTATATGAGTGTATGTGTCCCCAATATCTTCACATCTGTTTATATCTTTCAAGCATTCTGGTTTTTAACTTTATATTTCCTCTCTTCCTGAACTCATGAATTAGAAGGAAGGCTTTAAGTACTAAGTACTTACCATTGCCACGTGATGGAAACAACATAAATGCTTTAGGAAAGATGATTATATTAAGAATATGTAATGTGAATATATGTGTGTGTGTGTGTCTGTATATATATATACTCTGGAATACTACTTGCTGTAAAAGAATATGCTTTTTTGCTATTTGTGAAAAGGATGAAACTGGAGGGTGTTATGCTAGGTGAAATAAATCAGAAGAAGAAATTCTGAATGATTTCACTCATTTGTGGAATTTAAAGAGACAAAAGAAATGATTGGAGGGGGGAAAAAAAAGCCAAAAACATACGTAGAAGTATGAGAATTTAGGCTACCAGAGTGAGAGGGAAAGGGAGGTGGTAAGTTGTGTGGAGAGGTGTCACAGTGGCCTATAATTGTCAGACTTTTCCACCTTCCCACCATTGGTGCAATGATGGACACCAGGCAGCAGTCTTGCCTGCTTCCCTAATGGCTGCCACCCCCCCAAGTAGATTGTGGGCATGCGCAAGTGGGCGCACCTGGGCTGAAACTCTGGTGTATAAGGGCAGTATCATGAGGATGCCAGCGGAGCAGAAAGAGCAGAGAAGACACAAAGGCAGAAGCAGCAGCAGTAGTGGCAGAGACATGAGAGACTAGAGAGCCCAGAGTGAAGATATGCCTGGGGCTAGGAGGCCTGCCAGCCTCCTGGGCCCCCTGGCAGCCCTGCCTGCCTTGTACCTGGTCGCCTCTGATGTAAAGTGCAATAAAAACCTGAAAAAGCCACCGAGGTCTCAGGACTCTTGACCTGTCTTCTCGGAATCATGGAGAACTTCCTGGCACTACAGGTATGAACCTATACCTCTAAATCATATGCAGTGCTGTAAAACGATATTGCCTCAATAAAAGAAAAAAAAAAAAGACAAGCCTTCATGACCTCAGTTAGGATACCTAATCTAGCCACACCCAGATGACTGACATTTTGGCTTGAACTGCTGTCTAGAGAGCATGGCCAGTGAAGCTCGTTTTTGTTCAGTGAGTTATGTGTTTTTTGCTTGTACTCTAATAATTTCTACATTTTCCAGTCCATATTCTTGTCCTTTGACATTGACTGTACTTCTGGAATCTGAGTTTTGGTACCTGACTACACCCTTTGCAATGCTCATACCTCATGTCACTCTTGTCCTCTATACTGTCTTCAGTGTGATTTTCCTAACCCTAATAGTTATTTTCCTATATTAAAAACCTCCCAAAATTACCCATTGCCTTCAGATAATTTTAAAACTTTGCAATCTGATTTCTGCCTGTCACTCTAGTTGCAAATAATTCCGAGGATTCTAAAACAAGCTTCCTCCCTAGAGGTGCAAATAATGGGTAGCAATTAAACTTCTCCATAGCAGCCACTCAATACATGTTTGTTAAATTAATTAAATAGTAAAGGATATTGGGCTGTGGCATGAGGGAGGAAGAGTGATGGGCTCCAGGCATTGTCTGGTGTCTAAGTGAGATACCACAGCGGGACAGCTGCAGCAACCTTGAGTGCTGTGGCATAGTCGCAGGGCATTAACAAGAGGAATTCAGAGAACCTGCGGAGAAACTTGGCCTGTTTTTCACCTCTGCATTGCTAAGAATACTTCTCTAGCAACTGTGAAATATGTGCCTGAGAAGGAGACTGACTAGGGCATATTGTTTTTGAAGATCTATTATTTGAATCCTGCCGTGTCAGTGAATAAATGGACATTTGGCTAATCTATGCACACCTTCCTTTTGCACATCCAGTCCTGAAGCATTACAGTGTCCTGCTAAGGCCTTAGACAACAGGATTTGTGCATCTGCAAAGTCAGAATCAAAGACTAATCCATACTTGGTTATTCTGAGTGAACTAAAACACAGTAATTCATTTTCATTATAGATCGGGCATGCTGAGGAGAGGAACTGATCCATTACTGAAATCTGCTGTCTATTCTCCATTAAGCCTGCTGAGGCAAGGGTCAGTCTGACACCTCACTGGGAAAGCCAGGGGAGGGAGATCATCAACAGAAGTGTGAAGTTGGCCAGGGTAGTTTGCATTGTATTTTTGGCAGCTACCAGTGCACTTTAACTAAATGGTTTCTGTCAAAGTCTTCTGTGATAGTAACTTCAGCAGTAAATGTGTGGGATGACGACTGACAAAGTTGCATGAAAGCAGAACAGAAGTGGAAAGTTAGTAACAGCAACCAAGACTTAGGTATATGTGGGGTCTTCCTTGTAAATGGACCCTTAGGGACTACTAAAACAGACTGACCAGATTAAAAGGGCAGCAGTACTCTGGTAGATATTTTAGCAGAGATAATGCAAGAGCATCGTTTCCATTTCTTTCCAGGTGGTCATCTTTTGTTAAGTTTCCCAAAGTATTTTTTCTACCGATGCTATATTGGTATTGCATTACAAATTTAAACAACTTGTTCTTTTCCCCGTCATTGTTTTTATACTGGGTGTGCATGTTTCTATGATGGTACGTGCACAGTGTACACATATATGTATACCTTTCCTTTCCAATTAGAGTTCAAGCTTCTAACTTGCACTCTAATTTGACTGTTTTCCTTTCTTTTGTATCACTCCTATGCTTTTGGGTCTCTATAGCATGTAGTTTGCAATAAAACCCTTTTCCCAGCAAACTGTTGGAAAATCTCATGTACAAAACTTTTTTTGATATTATATTATAGTGACAAACTATCATAGAAGGGTAGTAAATACTAATTTCTGAGTTATAACTCCAGATAGGCTACATTTTCCAAAATGACTGAGGCTAGTTTGTGTCTTATTGCTGCATCTCAGGTTCCTAATGAGAAAAATATCGGATGGCTTCATTATTAGGAGGAATATGAAAGAACAACAACAACAATAAAGAATAAGCTCAAGGAATTGAGCAATTATAACCAAAAGTAAACAACAACAACAACAACAAAA
>JAGFMF010011467.1:609615-630176 GCA_019455555.1 Galemys pyrenaicus
GACCATGGGGGAGGGGGAAGGGAAGGGGGAAGGGCAAAGACGGGGAAGAGGCCAGAAGGTGCACAAGGGACTGAGGTGATGGTGCACGGGTGAAACGGTGGTGGGTAGTCCCTGGGGACTACAAATGATGTCAAATATAACTAATAAAAAAAAAGTTAATAAAAAAAAAGAAAATGAGAGGCTCAGAAAGCATAGTCTCTACGGACCCTTCCAGTGCAAACTTCTGGAATTTATCAGGACTGTTCTTTCTTCCAGGACATATGGAATTGAGCTTGGGAAAAGTCTGCTGTGTTAAATCAGTTTCCATAGCCTTGAATAACTTAGTACAACTACTGTTTACTGAGAACCTTCTGTATATAAAATGTGGTTCTGTGCTCCTTACATGTATCATCTCATTTAATGCACAAATCAGCTATCTGAGACTGATGCTATTATTCTCTCCATTTTCATAGAAAAGTTTAGGGCCATTTCTCACTGTTACCTGACTAGAAATCTCAAGACCCAGAAGACAAATCCATGTTTGTCTAACTCCAAAGTCCAAGTTCTTGAACACTATATTAAACAGACCTAATGTACTCTGCTTGCTCTAGTTGGGCTGTAGGACATACGCTTCCACACAAGATGAGAGGTTCTCATGGCCTGTGGTTATCTGTGAGTGGGTAAACTTGAACCTGTCTTCCAACAGTTGGCCTATCATCTAGGCCTACATCTAGGTCTCTGTCAGGGTTCTCTTAATCCTTTAAAGTAGTTGGGAAGGGATGCTAAATAACAGCATGTGAAATAAGGAGATTCAACCGAAGGCACAAAAGCATCACTACAGTAAACTCTGCATTGTTGCAAGGGATGCACAGAAGTAGCAACCAGTAGCTTGAGGAAAGTCGGACGATGAAAGGGACAATGAAAAATCTGGTGAACACAATGGCTCTGTGTACTCATTCTGTGTACACAGAATTCTGTACACAATGGTTCTGTGTACTTACTACTTACATTTTCAAACCCTGAGCTTTAATTTTGCTATAGCATAAATAGGGATTTCAAATGTCTGTCATCAGCTCATGATGAACTATAGATACAATATGAACCATAAAAAATTCCTGTGTTTGGTCTATGGAGCTAAAACGAAGGCAACTTAGAAAGGAGAAATGACTGATTATTTCTAATTTAACATTGTCCTGTGAAGTTGGTTATGGAATTGTCTGTCCAACACTTGTTCAGAATGAGAACCCATCCCTAACACGAAAGACCTAAAATAGAATCACTGTCCCCCATGCCTCAGCTCCATGTTTGAAAAAAATAACTTCTTATTTATTATGTTACTCATTTCTTCACAGTAGGAATGAATGCCAATAGTTGATATGGCTTGGGAAGGAAAAGGGACTGGGTGACTGGGCTATAGTACAGAGGGAAGAAATCTCATGGTCCATTTAAGATGTGTTTAGTGATGTTGATTTGTACTTAGCTGAAGGAGCTCCTTGGGGTGAAAGGCAATGACCTGGCTAAGAGTGAATGTTATGTTTTCTGGGTACTATGAAGGAGGGACTTAGGGGCATGGTAACTGGACTTGGAAGGAATTCTTGTGGTATTTCAGTATAAGAAAGTTACTAAAATATGCTCTGTGTAGAAGTCTCTACTAAGATGCTGTTTCTCTAGCTGGCTGGAGTGTAGCCATTGTATGAAGCTTAGCCAATATGTCCTCACTTCATATGGCTTCAGGTCTTCCTTGTGCTATATTATTCAGCGATTCTGTACAACAAAGTACAGAACATTTTCTGAGGTCATTTGTCTCACTTGGAAGGGCCGATTGAACTAAGCAGTTAAGAGGAAGGAATAAGGCAGAAAGAAGCTCTCATAAAGTAAAACAAAGAGCAGAGAGCCTTAGCAAATGTTCCTTGTCTCCAGTAGAGCAGTGCTGGAATGAGGGCAGGAATAATTGTTGAAAAATAATACCATCTACATGTTAAGTCTTCCTAGTAACCCCAAATTGAGGGATTGATTATTATTTTCAGAAGATGGAAGGATTATTTTATTGTCCTCCATACATCCTCTTGAGAAAGATGTTACCTCTCAACTGCCTGTATGTGTGTTGTTCACTCTGTGGATTAGCTGTTGCCAATTTAGAATGCCCTGAATTCAGCATCATGAGTTTCATAATCCCTTGATTCTCATTAACAAATGTACTAATTTTATTATTAATGCAAACAAAATCCCAGAAGGTAAAGCTGTAGCAAAGAGAAAAAAATCTATATACAAATATTGTCCAATGCAAAGTCAGGTATGAATGAATTGATCCAATAGGCTCTTTTAGAATTTTTGTGACTCTTCTGCAATACCAAAAGCTCAAGGGTCGTTGGCATGCAGGACAGATCTCGCTAGGTAAAGAAGAAAGCATTGAACTGCATTGCAAACAGCTGAGGCTTTGACTAATGTGATGATCTTTGATACAAACCCAGTATGCTCTCCAATTAGCCTCTGAAGAGCCTTGAAGGAATTCCAATTATTATGACCGCATGCTAGAAGGCCCATTTTCCCTCTTGGACACACAGAAAATAAGAGAGAAAAAGTAGTTTGACCTTGTGGTGCAGAGAAAACTGAGAAATATGTCTAGGAATGTATGGTTTTGTGTTATAGTCAAGGTACAAAAGTAATTGTATAACAATGAGACACTTGGTGCCGCCTAGTTGAGGCAGAAGTGTACAATTTGATCTGACTTTTGTTTCTTCCTGTGGCAGCGGGGTGGAGACCTGCAGTGTTTCTTTGTCTGCTCCATTAGTGAAGCGTGCTACCAGTATGACCCCATGAGTAGTACGAGATCCCAGACATTCTAAAATACTCTTTCCAGAAAAAGATTTTCCTGGAAAAGCCAGGTACAATCTGTTTCCATTGAAGACAGGGTTAAATCCAGAGATCACAGGCATCAACTTCAAAGGTGAAGTGCAATTTACATACCCTGATTGCCTAGATTTCGAGCTGAAGTTGGGTCAGAATCACATCTTTCTATGGTGTGCTTCTCGTGGGTTCCGTGTTGCTGTTTTGAATTGTCTGCCTGATGCTCTTAAGAATCCAGAGGCCCTAACCCTAACCCTTAGGAGGAACATAAGAGAACCAAATAAGGATTAAGGAAAGGAATAAGAACAATAATAATAACAATAACAGCAATAAAGACACAAAAACCAAAAATGAGGAGACAAAGACAGACTGGGGATACCTGGTGGGGAGGGGAGAGGGAGGGTTGAAGGACTATGTGAGCATGAGGGACTGAGGTGATGGTGTACTGGTGAGATGGTGATGGGGAATACATGGGGATTACAATTGATGACAAGTATATGTAAATTTAAAAAAAATTTATATTAATAAAAAGAATCCAGGGGGAAGGGCCCTCCCTGTTGGCACAGTGGGTTAAGCAACACACTATGAAGCAAACTGCAGCCACTGCAGCACAAGTTCGATCCCTGCCGCTGGCCAGGGAGTTGACCCACATGGCACAGCAGACCTCTCCTGCCTCGCCCGCTGCTCCCCTCAGCAGTGTGTTTCAGTTAATCTGCCTGTTCTGCTCCCCTCTCTGTCTCTGGGGGATCCTCTTACCCCCCACACCTCTGGTCTATATCCCAGTGCTTGTATGCATAAATAAATAAAATCTTTTAAAAAAAAGTGCAGGGGAAGAATAATAATCATCATCCTGTTGGTTTTGCTTGGCTATTTACATCATTTTATTTTACCTTTTTCTTGTTAAACATTTATCAAGAACCTACCATGTGTGGGCACCATGGTTTCTTATATATTGCTTAATTTCATCATCATGTCAATCTTGTGATGCGGATCTGAGTGTCTCCTTTGTACAGATAAATTAACTGGCATGTAAAGATTTAAATAACTTGGCTAAGACCCTAGACTTATATATTGTTGAATCTGAATTTCCGTTTACATGTGCTTGATTCCAAAATATGTGCACATTCCATTGTGTGCTGATTTCCGTGGCAGTTATGATTCAGAAGATCACGGGAACATAACACATAACATTTTTTTCTATATCTTAACCTAATCACTTCATTTGTAGTGCCTTTTCATGCCTCAGACTTTCTGAAGCTGAATTCACTTTTCTCTCCACATAGAGAGTATTGGCTCTAACCCACTTCCAAGGTGCCCAATAGGAAGGTAGGAAACACTTAAGCAAGTAACTGGAAATAGTTTTCATCTCATTCCAACACTGACAGGTTGGCAGTAACTACTTGAAACACTTTGGAGAAGGTTTATATGATGTCACCTAGGAACAGAGGCTGTGACCCGTTACTGATGACTCAATGGGTATGAATGGCGAGGGCATATTTGCTCTACATTTGCTATATCGAAATTGCCAATCTCAAACTCCACTCCACTCCTGGTCAGTGGAGAAGTACAATATATGGCTACATAAATAATGTTTGTTTTCAACCTTTAAAAGATTTCCTCTTGTTTTTGGTTGACAAAACTCCAGAAATTACAAAATTAAAATGACTCTTTTTTAAGAGTCTATTGTGCATATAGAACAGTTCATGAACTGGGAGCCTCCAAAAATAAAAAAGTGTCATGAAACTCACAGACAATAAGCTATAGACTGACCTAAAAAGTGAAAATGAGGATGCTGTTTTCGTTTTAACCATGATGATTAGTTATCATATTGGTGGAATCTAGATTGATTAAAAGTGATTTTAAGAAGATGACTTAAGGTTTAGGAAGATGAGTTAGATTTTTTTGTTATGATTGTCATAGGCACTTATAAGAAAGCAGCTATGTTTCACATATGTTAATGCAATAAGATAGATTTAGTTTTGCTTATGTGAATTAAATGATTGTGTCTGCTCAGGAAATTTTTTTTAAAGATGTATTTATTTATGTATACAAGCGCTGGGGTACAGGCCAGAGTCCAGGGAGGTGAGAGGATTCACCAGACAGAGTGGGGAGCAGAACAGGCAGACTGACTAAAACACACTGCTGAGGGGAGCAGCGGGTGAGGCAGGAGAGGTCTGCTGCACCATGTGGGTTCCCTCCCTGGCAGGCATCAGGGATCAAACTCTTGCTGCAGTGGCTGCAGTTTGCTTCATAGTGCATTGCTTAACTCACTGCGCCACCAGGGAGGCCCTGCTCAGGAAATTCTTAAGTCCAGTTTCCATTTTGTATTTAATTTTAATACGACCAATGAACCCTTATGTATTTACCTGAGTTAGTGCTTCTCTCGTCACTCACTTTTACTGCATTCCCTTGTTCTCATAAGGTAATTCCTTGACTTGACTTCCAAAGACGTGGTTAAACTTAAGTTAGTTCTCATTATTTTCTCTTTCTTGACAGTAAATAAAACATGACTAGAACACCAATGATGAAATTTGCCTATCTAGAATCTGCATTTCAAGCTGTTACCATCTCCTGGGAATGTTTTTTTGAATGTCACATAGTTCTGTTTTCCTATATACTAATTGGAAAATGCCTTACCTTGGAGATAGCATGTCTTGATCTAAATTTAGTCTCAGTCTAAATTTCTACTGTCATCTCAGTCTCTTCCACATCTGTCCTGCCCTGATGGGAAGGTACAGTGCCAGATCTTATCCTTCCAGCTCATACTGACTTTGGTGCAAGACATGCGAATTAAATATCAGAAATGTCAGGATATATTGTTTAAACAACTAAATTTAACTAGTCTTATTATTCTTGGTCAGTATAATGCAGGGACTTTGATAATTATAGACTAAATACTACAAAACCACAAAACTATTATGCTTTATCCAATCTCAGACACTCTTATGTCCATAAGGGTATACTAATATCAGCCTCCAGACTTGATCCTAGGTATTTAAAAAATCAAAAGAATACATGTATATAATACCAAAAAGTCAAATGATTCTGAAATAATATTTGTCAAAACTAGTAACCCTTCCTAGCCTCTCTTTACCTTTCTACAAGATGGATATTAGACTGATCTCACAGGGCTGTTGAGTGAAATTGTGAGTGTGGATTACTTGGCCTATCTAATAAGTATTAAATGATACCTATTCCTCTGTCTGTTATCATCATTAATATAAAGCTATGTATCCTAGCAAACACTGGCATGCAAGTTAATTTGTTGCCATATTTAGCGGAGACCTCTAAGGGTTTCATTTTTTCATCTCAGTTAATGAAAAGTCTGAAAGCACTGAAAAATGATTTAGCATGTATTTTTTAACCAGAGAAAAACTGATTAAAAATGAAAGTTTGCCCCTGTCTCTTCCATGCCTCAGTATCCTACAGATCCCTATTGGTGAATAAGTTCTTAAGTTTAAGACAAACAATATGATTATTTGACCTCTGCAAAGAGATTTACGTAGCAGAGGATCATCCTGAATATAAAGGAAGTGAGACTTGCCTTTCACTTTCTGATTAATATTCTTCTTGCTTAACAGACACGGAATGCTTAGGAGACAGGGAAGTCATCTGCTTTTGCAATTTGATTGTACCTTCAGATTATCAGGTGATAAATTTGTTATAAGTGATGATAAAAATTGCAGTTCTTCCCACCCACACAAATGCATAAAACCAATTTCCCTGTTCAGGTTCCTGAGAAATAAACATGCCAACCTAGAAAGGCTATTTATCACAGCTGTCATAATTAGGTGCAATTGGTGAAGTCAGTTCCCTTTTGCAAATGACAAACTTTAACTTCCAACTCACCAGCACCATTTTGCAGGACACGTCTAATAACCTTTACTCATTTATCATTATTCCCAAATGCCAGCAGCATCAGAGGCAAGGCAGGTGTTCCTAATTTCACTTCACTAACCTAAAATTATTGCCATCATTTTGCCAATATGAAGGTACTGCCTGCTGCTGATATAAGCATATTTCCAAAGAAGATCTTTTTAATTTTTTTAAGTTAGGGATCACAGGTCATAAAATTATGAAAGTAGGCTTTTTCTGACTTTACAAATAATCCACTCAGCTGCTAACTTTAGCCAGAGGATGCACATATATGAAATAGACATTAGGAGACAAGCGGATCAAAGAAACCCCAGGCATCTCCCATTCCACTTCCTACCAGCATTGTGAAACAAAGAGAACAATGCAGGGTTGGAGCAATTGTCTGCCAAACCACTGGCTAACAGGCTGTGCACAGTCTGGATTTATAGGTCAAATATAGAACTGAAAGTTCTGCTTAAAAAATTGGGCTAAATATACCACCACTTCAATTAACAGGAGGGGTTAAGGAGTGTGTGTGTGGTGGGAGAGGTTGTGATTGACAAAAGGGTTTTATTTAGGGAGATGCTGTCAGAAACTGAGAAATGCCATTTGTTACACTCCTCAACTTTGAAAAACTTACTAAAATGATGGCTATTTCCTTTGGAATAAGTGTAGTGACCATAGTGGGTTTAATGAAATAATGTGAGAAAAAAACCTGATCTCTCATCACCCATCCTGCTGTAAACTGGTATACCTAGAAAAGCCACTTCATTTTTTGGACTATGATTCCTTCTTTTGTAAAGTAAAGAAAATACTAACTACCTTTGTGAGAATCCAAAAAAAATGTATATAAGTACGCCCCATTTCAAATTACAGAAGAAGAAAACAAAGGTCAGAAAAATGAGTAACTTTCCGAAACTGGAAGTGACAGACTGGTTCATTCGCGGAATGTCTATCAGCTGCAGACCAAATCCAGAGAAATGAGCTCCCACATCAGTGTTTATTTGAAGGACTCAATCGAGATCCTTTTAATAGTTCAATTGGGCGGGAATATGCATTTAATTCATGGTCTTGTAGTTGGCTATTTAATGTCAGTCTCATTTGATTGTGGGGTTCCCAGGACAGGGACTGTATCTTCTGGGTCTTTCTGTTCCTAGAACCTGGTCTATTCACTGATATAATAAGCACTAATGTCTGTTGTAAGTCAAGGAGGAGGGAGAGATGCAGGGAGAAATAGGCAGTTCAGAAGACACTGTGGGCCCCTGCTTTGCTCTTCTTTTTTGCTGTTGTTTTCTTTTGGACATAATTCTGACTCTTTGAACTTTCTGGGATTTGAATTCTAGATAAATGGGAGTTTACAAGGATGCCTAACTCATCCGAACCTCTTGAATGCTTTAGTGATAAAGCAATCAGCCCAGCCAACTCTCAGTCCATGCATCAGCTAATCAATAGGAATGTTCAAGCTACACCAAGATTTTCTAAAAGCTGTCAAGGCTGACTAATCAGTGATTGTTCAAAAATCACATGGAAGAGAAAACCTTTCTCTTCTGGGGATTGTCTATGACAAAAGACCTTGGATAGGAATTGAATGATTCTGTTCTCAACTGACCTAATTATTATTAGGAATAGTATGTAAAATTTGGAAGCAGGGAGGAGGAAAGTGGAACTAAGGGACTTAATTATGCTCATCATTTCACCCTATGAGCAGATGTAAAAATATCTCTGATCCTTGACTTGCTAGATTCTCTCAGAGGACTGCAGGAAGTAAGGAATATGGAAGGGAATCAGGAAATTAAGGGGGAAAAGACAATCAAGGAGATAACAGTAGTGTGTGTTATCCTCCTCCTGCAGCACTTGAAAAAAGTTACCAGCATCTTTCTCCTTTATAAATAATGAATTTGAAGTACTGTGTACACGTCCTCTAAGTTACAAACTTGTGACTCCTAGCCCTTCCTTACTCCTGCCTCCTTTTTTACATTCCTAGAACTCAGTCTTACTGGTAAAGTTGTAAAGGATTGTCATTGTTTCCACTAATAGTGTTTATCCTAGATTTGTTAGTTCACTGTATCAAATCCCAGTAAGGCTCAAGATTGGCACCAAACATCAGTGTGCAGTCAATTTTGTTAAACCACAAATAATGAAAATCTGTTAAAATAATGGCAGAGATGAGAATTTATGTCCTTTTGTTTCTGTTATTTCTAATTCCTGTACTTAAAGATACCTCTTAAACATAATTTTAAGGAGGTTTTTATTTTGTTTTGTTTTTGAGGGGAGGAGGGCAAGATTCCTGATGGTGATACACCCAATCTGTGGTGAAGTGATGAAGTGTGGAATTTACTAAGGGAAAAGTATGGTGAGATTTTTGTGAACATTGTAAAAGTTTAGTTCTTGATACTTTGGAGAGGATTTTTCTCCCCTCATGATTCAGAGAAGGCTATGGAAGAACTCCACCTTTTCCAAAATAGTGAAATCAGTACTGCTTCGCCTGGGATAGACGAAGATGTCATTAGTTAGAATCACTCAAGTTAGAAATGCTGGATCCATGTATTTTTGCTACAGGGTAGGTGTGCCTGTTCCAAACAAATTTTGCACTCTGATCAAAGTACAATTTTGATAAAGCTGCAAGGTATAAACAATGTTTTCATCATTTTGTGAGACTAGTTTTATACCCACAGTATTGAGAGTGGGTAAATGAAGATGAGCTAATATTTTGAATTGTACCCATTTTATATCCATGTGATATAGGATTTGTTCATGTTGCCTTATTTAATCTTTACAAAAAGTATGAGTTGGCTATTGCAACAGATCCTAGTTGAAAAAATAGAGGATTCAGAGTGTGAAACCACTGTGAAGTGCAGCATCCTCAAATCGTCTTCTAATTCTGGTTATAGAAATGTATGCATAGGAGATAGTTTAAATTAGTCATCTGCAGAGAAATATTGGTAAAGTCAGCTGTTAATTTCAGAATGGATGTGTTTGGGTGAGGGTGAGGGGAATGCAATATCTATTTTGACTCTCCTCTGGATGATGGAGTTTGGGAGCTAACAAGTTATTCCCCCCTAAGGAGCACTAATTCAGATTCAGTCCTTAGCACTGCCTTACTATCCCCTACCTAGGAATTCCTTTCACAAGGGAGAATAAAAGCAAGGGAAAACATGACTAGAACAAATCTTTGCAGAATCAAAGCTTTCCATGGTAGGTTCTGGGATAACTAGTTGCATTGCCAAAAATTCATCCTTATCCCATTAAGCCTCACCTCAGTCACCCTTATCACTACTTCTGCAGTCTGTCAATGCTCACATAGGCTTTGCTTCTCCATTAAGAGAAAAAAATTGTGGACATAGAATGTGCTAAAATATGCCCAATATCCTGGGGACAGGTAATAACTCAGTATGCTGGTAATGGCAGATGAACCCAGCATAGTGAATCTGAGTCCTGTGTCTCTTTGAGACTCAAGAAATACAAAATGGCCTCTGCTTTGCCTAAGGTCTCATCCCACAGATGGGAAGTTCTGAAAAAGAACATTCTCTAGCACCAGCTGTCACAGAGATAAGCATTTATTTGGTTCATTTCCAGTTCTTTATGGTTTTTATTTAATCTATTTCCCAGGATAAGATTGCCCTTTTCCCATGCAGTACCATTTTGGGAAGCTGAATCATAATACTCCATCTCTTAAAAGACATCCTATCCCATAGAAGCCAGCTGTGTGCAGCCAGCCTCCCCAGAAACTGTTAAGAAGATGCCGTTAAATTTATGAGCATTGTAAACGCCCCCACCTCCCCCGAAATGCTGTGTAGCCACAGTAAGAGTTTTTCAAAATTAAAACTCTTTGTGAAAATATGTGTTGTTCATAAATCTAAGGTTACATTTGATATCTGGCTCCCCCAAACCACCAACATAACCTGTTGAGAAGACAAAACTGATTCCTCTATAAAGCTGATCACCACCTTTGTACATTTCAGCAATGCCTTAGATGGGGTGAAGGAAAGGCCAGAATATGTAGAGAATTGGTGTTTGATTTAAGGCGAGCCTTTCAAAGTGAGTACTTAATTAGGCATGGGCATGCATCAAGATACAATAGTCTAAGATCTGGAAAATACGGTGAAGATGTTTAAATGAAGGGTTCAAAAAAATCTTGTGATGTTTTTCACTAAGAGTTGGTTCCAATAATAGGTAATCTAACAACTTTTGGGGTAAAAGATTCTCAAAACAATATGGGAATGCTAATGAAGAAAACAAAATAGCAAAGCTATTGTGTAAGTAATCTCAGAAATACTGTACAAACTCTTGCTGTCAGAAAATTTTGGTCTTTATTTTGTTTTCATTTATATTTTTACTGAGGCAGATTGGTTTATAATATTGTATATGACTTACAGGTGTGGGATCATACCCTGCAGATGTGTGTTACCATGTTTCACCAGAACCAATGCACACATAGTCCCCCAAAATACTCACTGGGCCCCCTCCATCCCCTGAGCTCCACACTTCCACTCCTTTTCTTGAAGGCTCAAATCTATAGTCAGACATTTGGGGTTTGTTAGTGGTTTGCTTGTACCTAATCCTTCATTTTGTGTCTCCATATTCCATATATAAGTTCCATAATTTGACATTTTTCTTTCTGCTTTTGACTTATTTTGTTTAGTACTATGCCCTGTAGTTTCACCTGTGTTTTGCAAAACATAGGTGCGCGATTTTATGATTTTTATGGCTGAGTAGTGTTCTATTATATATATTCACACACATATATGTAATATATCATGTCCATTTTGTTCCTCTGTATGTCTCCTTTGGCAATGTGCCTATTTACCTCTTCTTACTGTGTTTTGATTGGGCTATTTTCTGTTTATTGTGTTGTATAACTTTTTTGTAGATCTGGGATATCAGCCATTTGTCAGCAGTATGGTATATAAATATTTTCTCCCATTCGGTAGGCTGTCTTTTTGTTTTGGTGATAGTTTTTTTGTTTTTTGTTTTTTTTTTTTTTGCTGTGCAGAAGCTTTATAGCATGAAATAGTCCCAGTTGTTTTTTATATTCTCTTTTGTTTCTCTTGCTGTTGCTCACAAGTCCATAGAGACCTCACTGAAGCCTATATCATGGTGTTTTGCACATGTTTTCTTCTATGTATTTTTTTGAGCACAGATCTTTCATTCAAATCTTTAGTCCAATTCGAGTTCCTTTTTGTGTATGATGTGACATTGTGCTACAGTTTCATTCTTTTGCATATGGCTGTCTAGTTTTCCCAGTACCATTCATTGAAGAAGCTCATTCTCCAGTGTATACTCCTCACCACTTTGTCTTAGTTAACTGGCCATATAATTAGGTTTATTTCTGAGCTCTCAAATCTATTCCATTGATCTGTATGTCTCTTTTTATCCAGTACCATACTGTCTTAATTGTCAAAGCTTTGTAACATAGTTTAACACCTGGCACTGTGATACCACTGCCAATCTTCCTCTTTGTGAGGATCATTTTGTTTATTTGTGTACTTTATTTTATATTTTATACAGTTACTGATTTTTTATCCTTTGGATACCTCAAAGTATGTTTATGTTGTTGTTTTAATTAATGCAAGTCTAACTTGGTTGTTGGAAAAGGTAAAGATAGATATCAGAGGCCATGTTTGGGATAAAATAAAAGAACAAAATCAGCTCACCCCTGGATTCTGGGCATGGTATTCATTATAAACATCAGATTGAAATGGGGAGACACTCAAGGAAGGGAAAAACACAGTCACCCTGTGATGAATATTCTTCTATCTGGACCTGCCTCTAGTCAACAAGGCTTATTTTATATTAACAAGTCTGAGTCCATCTCCTTACAATATGCTTTGGTTACTAAGCAGTGATCATATTCTGATATTAGAAAAGTTCTTAGCATGTGATAACTTCAGCAAAACTCTATCAGAACCCATTTCTTCTTTACTCATCCTGCTTTCATTTTGGGGTAATGTTTTCCTGAGTCCAACAGTGGACTAGAGGCTTATTTTAACACCTGGTATTGTAAGAAGATTGCAGAAAGGTTTTTCTAAGTGTTTTCCTTTTTGCTCATAATTCAGCCCTTAGAGTATTGAATCTTGTTCTCTCAACTAGAAATAATTTATATACTGTTTTGTACTTTTAACTATTTCATCTCATAACTATATCTGTTTTTTCCCTTTATAAATTAAAAAATATATTGAGGTAACATGGGTTTAAAACCATAGACTTCAGGTGTACAGCATTATAACTCAACATCATGTGTATAACACATTAAGATTTTCTCTTAAGCCACCAATATAGTGATCCCTTTAATCATATAAATGGTGTTTTAGTTATCATCTGAAATTATACTACCGTGTTTTGATATTTACATTTATTGCAAAATGATTACTATAATAAGTTTAATGAACATCCATTGCCACACATATTACAGTTTGTTTCTTGCGATGAGAACATTAGAGATTTACTCAGTGACTTTCAAATACACAACATAGTATTGTTAACTATAATCACCGTGTTATGTACTACATCACCAGGACTTACTCATCTTCTAAGTGGAAAGTTGCACCTTTTGTCTGACCACCTCTATTCATTTCTAATGCCCTTTCATCCCTCCTCCAGCAACCACCAATCTGTTTCCTTTATCTGAATTCTATATCACATAGCAAGATTTCCTTTCTTTGTGACTAAATCATTTCATACGTGTACATGTATGAGACATAAGGGGTTAAGGACATGTGATACATATTTCACCTTTGCTATTGATTATACTTACATTGTTTCCATTTGTCACTAGGCTGTTGTAAATATTAGTGAAATGACCATGAGTTTCAAATATTTCTGCAACAGTGATTTTTTTCTCTTTCAGCTAAATACTCAGGAGTGGTTTCTGATTCATATTGTAATTTTTCATTTTTTGATGACCCTCCATACTATTTTCAATAATGGTTGTGCCTATTTGTATTCCTACCAATAGTGCAGAAAGGTTAACATTTTCTCTGTAGCCTTGCCAAAACTTGTTATTTCTTATATTTTTGATGCTAGCCAATCTAACAGGTATGAGGTTGTTTTAAGTTGCATTTCTCTGATGATTAGTGATGTTGATCATCTTTCCATATACCCACAGTGCATTTGTATTTCTTTAAAAAAAAAAGAACGGTCTGTTTACTTCCCCTGCCCCTTTTATAATCAACTGTTTTTGTCATTAATTTGTATGGGTACTTTATAGATTTTAGAGGTTAACTCCTTATTAGGTATATTATTTACAAGTATTTTCTCCATTTTATGGGTGGTCATTTTATTTTGTTAATGGTTTCCCTTGCTTTACAGAAAAGTTTGTGTTTTTTATAGTTCTACTTGTTTGGTTTTTGTTGTTATTGTTTTGTTTTAGTTTTTCATTTCTGCTTTTGTTGATGTCAATTCTAAAAAAATCATTGCCAAGACCAATGTCAAGGAGCTTACTCCCTCTGTTTTCTGCTAGGAGCATTTTGGATTCAGGTCTTACATTTTCAAGTCTTTAATCCATTTTGAATTGCTTTCTTTGTATATGGTGTGTGATAGTGATCCAGTTTCATTTTTTTGTACATAACTATACAGTTTTTCTAACACTATTTAGGAAACTATCTTTTTCCCATTGTATGTTCTTGAGTCCTTTGTCATATATTAATGGACTCTATATTCATTTCTGTGCTCTCTACTTTGTTTCATTGATCTATGTGTTTTACTCTTATAAACCAATGAATGCTATGTATAGAAAGGACAAAACAGAAGGACTAACAGACTAAAACTTTGTGCATCATTTATATTTATGATTTAATTTGCCAGTCTGCCATGATACTTGAGATTCCTATTAGTTTATTTTGCAATAGGATAAGTCAGCCTCTCCAGGAGAATACTGCTCTAAGGGAAGTAGAATATTCAGGACAGAATAATAATCTTTGAACTCAAGAGCATTCACTTATAGATGGCACAATCCTTAAGGAATGGGGAGTAGAAGTGATGTAGTACTATGGTGGTGGTTATACAGTGGGTTTGCTTATTACCTTTGGAGGTCGTTGATAATCAGGCCACATGCTTATGGTTACCAGTGTTAGGCTGTATTATTGGCTTATATCATGTTTATATTTCATTATCAAATCTTCTTATGTCTGTCTTTAAACCAATCAATTTTTCATCCATGGAAATTCCAAGTTATCATTTTTCAGACTTTACAGATTTCATTCATTCTTAGTGAGAAAGAGGGCAAGAAATAATTTCACTTAAAAAATCACAGTAGAAAAGATACAACTGTGATTGTATTAACATCTTTGTACATTGCTTAGTTAGGGGTTGTGGTCAGGATGGGGTGGGCAAAGTGTACAAGGTAAGTGTAATTTCTTTTCTTTCCTGTAGACCTATGATGTGGGAGCCTTTCTGTGATTTTCTCTCATTCCATCACAGTCAAGGTAGTGTGACAGTGGTATTTGAGGCATTCACATTTCCTAGTATTTCCAGCTCTAATTTCTCTTAAAGGTATGATTTCTTTTTCTGGTTTAAATAGCCATTCTTCTACTGGGTATACAACTGTGTGTAAATTAAATAAAAGGTAGAAATTCCCTTCAGCCTCCCCTTATTAAATAATTAGTGCCAAATCTCAATCCATAGCATTAGTGAAGGGAAGATGCCCTAGGTTGCTTTATTTGACTTTGGAATGCATTAAGTAACTTTTTTTCCCCTTCTCTGCAAGCTATTTGTATTCCTATAATACCTATCTGTGTAGATAATAAATTCACCTTATATACTTGCTTATATAAAGATTGTTGAATGATGATCACTCAGGCACAAAATACTTTCACTGTTTCTTTAGATTACTAATTGAGGAATGAGATCTAGATTATTATCTTGGTTTTGTCACTTATTAGTTGTTGCATTTGGGCAATGTTTGCTTTTCTGAGCCTCAGTTTCCTTATCTGTGAGAAAAATAAGGATAATTCTGTTATCCACCTCTTGGGGTATCTGAGGACTAAAGGACTTAAGGAAAAACTATGGGGAGTACTCATCCGTCAGTCAAATGTAGTAGGGTGCAATGATTTAGATTGTCATTAACGGGAATAGCAAAGCTGAAGCAAATATTATGTAAGTAAATTGGATAAATATATGCCAAGTCCCTGCTGAAATCTTATACCCTCAAATAATTGTCAAATATGAGCAAGAATTGCTACAGACTGTATGTTCTTGCTGTCAGATCCTTGTCTGCTGTAGTGTAAGGCAACTGGCACAAGAATTTGATAAATGCCTTTTGTCGAGGTAATTAGATGTTCTTCCAGTGTTTGTTTTAACAGACACACACACACACAAATCTCCATTTTTCCAATTATACTTGAATTCATATATTTTGATGGATTCATGGCTACTGAAGTTAAATCTACTTTTCTCAGACTCTTTTGTGACTTTGGTCATGTGATTCTATTGTGGCCAGTGTGATATGATTAGAAGTGGTATGTTCCACTTCCTAGTGCTGTTCCTAAAAGCAAATGAATACTCTGTGCTCCCCTGAACTTTCATTTTGACTAGGTGATGATGAGAACTGGATCTATGATCAGAACTTTATGTTGAAATTAGAAGAGTTGCTTGACCAGTCCTGGATTGCTTATATCATAAAATCAAACATATCTATTGCATTCATGCAATGTATATGTGTCTATACATATATGTATGTTTGTATGTATATAGATGTAGGGGTTTCTTTGGTATATAACTTAAGTCTAAATCCCAGTGTTAGAAATACTAAGATGATCCTCTTTGTATTTGTGAACTTTTAATTATTAGGGTAGATTCTCAGCAGTAAACTTCCTTACTCAAATAGAATATATATTGTGGGCATTAGTTATATATTTCAAAATAACTCATTAGCAATATATGAGAGTACCACTTTTCCTATGCACATATTGACTCTAGGTAGTATTTTTTATATTTACTTTTGTTAATTGATAGTATAAATATTTATTAATAAAATTTTATTGATTT
The DNA here is from genome assembly GCA_019455555.1 of Galemys pyrenaicus. Classification (NCBI taxonomy): domain Eukaryota; kingdom Metazoa; phylum Chordata; class Mammalia; order Eulipotyphla; family Talpidae; genus Galemys; species Galemys pyrenaicus. The sequence goes on from JAGFMF010011467.1 coordinate 626,281, forward strand.
ATAAAACTATATAAATTTGTGGGGGCATACATCTTCACTTCTGTATGTTATTAACCACATCTCATCTGCCACCTAAGTTCTGATGTTTTACCCATTAAAATATTATTTCCATATTCTGTACACTGAGGCTGAATTTTTTTGCATTCATTATTCACATTCCTGAAACATTTTTACAATGTGATGAGGGTGATACTATCAGTTTGTGCAAATATATTTCAGAGCACTGACTGACAGTAGTGATAATGCAATTGGACCTGATTATGCCAAGAATAATGCTCGGCAAAAAAAAAACAAAGGGAAGTGAGTTTCATTTGGAGAAGGTATCATGAACAAAATTTCAGAAAGATGTATTCAAATTGATGGAATGTCTCAGAAAAATACAAATAAATTGTTGTGGCCCGAGCAAAGTATGCATGGAAAATTGAGGCTGAGAGAATGAGCATAAATTGTGAAAAGGCTTGGATACTTTTTATCCTAGTAGTAGTAGGTGTGTGTATTTGTGTGTGTGTGTGTGTGTGTTGGGAGGAATTGGTGGCTAGAATTAAGAGGACAGATTTCGAGTGATATTATTACATACACAATGTAATCCTTATTTTACTGTTTACCCTATGATTTGGAACAAATTACTTAATGTCTTTCAGCCTCAGTTTTGTAAAAATAAAAGAATATAGTCCCTAACTTAGTCTGTTTTCAAAAAGAAAGACTAGTGCAATTAAAAGCATAAACACAATGTCTAAAATACTGTAGTTGCATTGAAACTATTAATATGCTTTCCAATGTCTTGTTAACTGCTTGTGTTTTGATTTGATATCCCATTACTTAATAATGTTGGATGAGTAGCAATTTATTATATTTGCACATACAAACATGTGAACCAAATTCTCCTAATTTGTGTGATGTCTGACTTTTTTATCTACTCAATGTGAGCCTTGCATGTGAACTAGTGTGATGGATTATAAAGAGGAATATATTTTCTTGAAATAGTAACACAGAAGCCAAGGGATGGATGTGATGAACAGTTGCTAAAAACATCATTTCTATGCATATATGTGTTAGTTATTCATTTGTGATTCATTCATTAATTTGTCTAGTCAATATTTAGTATATAATTATATGCCAGGGCCCATGCTAAATGACAGAGAAACTGGAGCTGCATGTCTGCTGCTACCTCTGGGCATGAATGGGCTTAAGGGCTAGGTATGGATGCATACTTTGGGGTAATCCTGAGCTCCAGTGCCATGAGCTTGGTTCAGGAACAGGCTGAATCTCCCCTGCACCAACAACGAGCCTGCCCTCACCTCACTATAGGTCATATCTGGATTCACGGGCCACGTTTCACGTTGAATATGTGCTTTGTTGAAAGGGGACCAGTCTTTTTGGAACTTGACCTCCACCCATCAGATAGCTGGAATTGTAAGTGTGTCAATCAGGCTTGAAAAGCAGGGTACACACACACGCGCGCGCGCATTCTGAGAGCTAGGACTTGTTCAAACGTTGGTATTCAGGCTTGTTGGGTCCTTCTCCAGGAATGATGTTTGTGGGCAGCCTCTTAAGGAAGGTGCCTGCAAAGAACTTCCTTGACCTCAGAGACCTTCTCAATTGATCTCCACTTCAGACTGCAGCCTGATTGCTGCTCCTGCCACCGGCCTCCACTCTGGTGTCACCTGCCGACGGGCACCATTAGGCTGTGCCTTTGGGCCCAGGCCCGATTTCTCAAAGGGCTTTTACAGTAGTGCCTGTACTCTGGCACCATCAGCACTGCCGGCTCCTTCTGAGAACTGGCTTCCGCTTCTGTTCCTCTGGCACCACCTTTTGGTGTTGTGGCCTCTGGCACTGTTCTGTCCTGTGTCCGGCACTGATCTGACCTGTCTGCAAATAGGTGTTGCTAGCTTCCGTGTTGCCACCTCAGCAGCGCTGCCAGAGGATGACTCCAGCTGCTGCCGTGCGTCATGATCCGCTGCTACTGGCATGCCAAAAGCTCAAGGTCCTCTTGGAAGGTTCGGTGCCATTTTGAACAAGTAAAATTTGCTTTTACAACAGGACAGAGTGGACACTCTCTAGGGTGAGTCAGCCTGCCTTTTGGGGCCTTAGAAATTCCTTTCCCCCATCTCCCATTTGTCAAGAAGCCCCATTGGTGTTGCACCCTAAGCATGAGTGTTATGTTGTAGTTGTAAGCACAGTGGTAAGAACATATAGTGAGCTGTTACCCCCAGCCTTGGCACTGTTTAACAATTTTAATCGTGATTCAGAAATGTCTACGAGATGTCTCCTTTTTTCACAATCTAATTACATGTAGCCCAGAATTTATTTCAGTTATTTATTTCTATTTTTTGTGGACATTGATTGTCTTCAGCAGACTTACTCAAAGATGTATACAATGCGCTTTACGGTCTTTGTTCACATGCCAACTGTACACCTGTCCAAGTGCCCTGTGCATCCATTATGAGCATCTTGTACTTATTCTTAAAATTTTTCTTTAGACTTATTCCTGAGCTTTTCAATAATCTGTTTTGAAAATGCTTGTACCTCTTTTCCCTTGGAGGGAGGTCAGTCTAAATATCTTATAATGTGTGCTGAAAAAGGGCAGTGCAGCTGAAGCCTGATTGAAAATCTGATCGTCTCCCTAATGTCACAAGGACATCCTGAGACAGTGACTGAGGAGCTATGCACCAGTACCCAGCTGGATCCCTGATACTTACATTGACAGATACATTATCAACAGAGACATTGATTTAGAGTGAATTAAGTAACCAATTTCCATTTTCAAGCCTCCAATTCCATTTTAGCACCAGAAGGTATTAACCAGTATTCTTGTAGGTGAAATCTGATTGTGTTAAGGAGGGTGCCTGAACTATTGGAGGGAGCCAGGACAGGAAATTAGACTTTTGAGTTTTGCTCCCATCTCTAGCCTGCGGGGTCACCTTGAGATACTTACATCATGGCTGCTTCTTAGTTACTAAAAATGAAATCTTACTTGCTGTAATGGTGAAAGAATTTTTAGATTACTGACTTGTTATGTATAATTCTCTCAAGGTAAGTACACGCAAGAAATTTCTGTAGATGCAGGGTTTTGCCATTTGTTGAAATGAAACACTAGGTTGTTACTGAAATATAGTACTTTTCATTTGTATAGCTAACAAACTAAAGCCCCAAATGGAGAACTTAAATGATCTCATTTCCAGCAGATTGATAGAGCATGGGAAAGGAAGTAGAGAGGAGGAAAAGAAATCTTATGTATGAAGTCATGGTAAAGAATACAGAAACATTAATATTATGTAATAACTCTTCTGGGTTTAATTGTGCTACTTTAAATATTTCAAGGATATATGAGTTCTATTTGTCATTAACTCAATTTTAAAAAATATATAACCAGAATTTGTTGCCTATGAATACCCTACATTATTCTAGTGTTCTTTTTTCCTCTCTCCTTGATATGTACTTACACTAATAGCACAATTATATAGCATTTTACAATTCATATATAAGTTCATTTATTTTAGCTATTATGATTATTATCTTTATTTCATAGTTGAGGAAATTGAACCTCAGGGAGATTGTTACATGTTAATATTTCCTAGCTAGGACGAAAATTATGACATTCCTCATCCACTGCTGGTGATTTCACGAAACAGGATGCTTTGTTTACTAAATGCTGATACAACCAAAGAAAGTATTGAAACCAAAGTTTAATTTGGATCAAAATTCTCAAAAAAAAATTTCATTATTGGGATGAGATACTTGAAGTATGGCCTTTATTTATACTACAGAACATTACAAACATGTTACTTAACATATTTCTTTATTTATATATATTTGACATCAATTGTAATCCCCATGTATTCCCCATCACCATATCACCAGTGCACCATCACCTCAGTCCCCCGTGCTCCCATCTG
>JAGFMF010011467.1:638781-654123 GCA_019455555.1 Galemys pyrenaicus
TACTTCGCTGAGCATAATCCCTTCCAGTTCCATCCATGTTCCTATGAATGTGTCTAGTTTTTCTTTTTTGATTGCTGAATAGTATTCCATTGTGTATATAAGCATGAGACTATGAAAATGGGATATCACAATGAACAATAAAGTTGAGTGCAGAAAATTCAAGACCATCCAATTTTCAGATTCAGCTAGACAAATATTCTATGTCAAAGTAGTTTGTCAACTGGTATCAGGTGGCCAGCTTACTGCTTTGTACTTTTGACAGAAAAACCCTTAGGTGGTCCCTAATAATATCCTACTGCATGGTATCCACATTTTTGTGCGTTTATGTCCCCCTTAATAGGTATGAAATTAATAACTCATGACTTACTGGTGACCAATAGACTATGGCAAAAGTGGTGGCATAGTTATTCCTTGATCATTTTACATTACATAACACTCTCAGCATACTAGAGTGAGATTGTTCTTGCTGTCTTAATGATTTAAGCAGCCATGCTGAGGAATGGGAGGTGGCAAGAAACTGGACAGGCTTTAAAAACTGAGAGTTTTTCAAAAACTGCGTGCAACTTTCAGGTGAGAAAAAGCCAACCAGAAATATCTCTAGCCAGATAAATTTAGAATTGTAAATCCTATGAATACTAGGAAATAAAATCTACCATCACCTAACTGACCTCTACAGATGAGAACATAGTGCACTCAATACCTTCATCACAACCTGGCAAGACCCATGGCCAAGGAGGGAGCTTGGCTATTTCTGAACTCGTAGCGCATGGAAACTGTAAAAGAATCATGTATGTTACTTTAATATGCCTAGTTTGTAGCAATTTACTGCACAGCAATAGATAACTAATACAGGGCTAAAGCATGAGATTTTAGTTTCGGGAAGGGAAATTCTGTCAAGAGCAAAACAGGTGGCAGAAGTGATGGCCTACTGGGTAAGGAACATGGAGAGTTACTGTACCAAGGATTACAACTAAAATCCTGTCACTAGTAACGGGATACAAGGCAATGATTTCAGGAACAAAATAGATACTGAAAAGTCCAAGGGAATGTGAAGTCAGAGTGGGATTAGTGTCAGGTAAACTTGAGTTCACTGGAACTTACTCCAGGTCACAGAAATCATAAGTAGGGCAGATGTCTTTTTGAATTCAAAAAGCCTTGCTTCAGAGCTTCATTTGCACAATTACCCTCTCTGCTTCTCTTTGTTAATGCTTACATAACATTTCTTTTTACCAACATTCCATAATTTATTTGGTAATTCTAGCATCTGCGGGCATGCATTTCTGGTTGGTATTATTATTCCTAACTTCATAATACACATATGCAATACAAACATGTTTGTACGTGTTTTTCATTATTTCATTAGGACATGGTGTCAGTTGTGTTACTTGATTAAAAACATTTTTAGCCCTTGGGTATTGTAGAATTATTAGTATAGTGGTATTTTTGCAAATAATAAGAATTATAATTTACTAAGCTCTTACAATGTAGTCAGGGTTGTACTGTGTGCTTCATATCAATTATTTAATCTTCACAATGATGCTATTAAATATTTATTATTATTACATGACATTTGCATAGGGAAGCTGATATTGAATAATTTTTCCAAGGTCTCATAGTAAATAGTGATTTAAACACAGTTCTGTCTGACTTCAGAGCCTGTTTTGTGACAGCTATTTTCTTCCATATGGAGTAGGCATGCACAGCAAATTGAAGTTGGAATAAATGTTAAGATTTTATTACAGTAACTTAGAAGGAATGGATTATGGCAGTATTCTCAAAGTGTAGTCCTCAGACTATAGCATTAACACCATCTGGGATTGCTGAAACATGAAAATTCTTGGGTTTCATCCCAGACCTACTGAATCAGAAACTTTGGTGGCAGGGTTCAGAAATAGGTGTCTTATATTCCATCCAGTGGATTCCAATGCTAACTATGAATTTACAACTAGTGCACAAAAGTGATCGTGAAAGATGAGTGACTACTGGAAAAATAACATGACTTGGAGAGTATTTAGGCCATCTTAGACTTGAGTATATTCCCATGCTTGTACTATAGGTGATGGAAAGAGTAGTGGTTACAGAACTCAGAGGAAAAATATGATCTTCAGTTTGTCTCCATTAATTTGCCCAGAGGCATCTGTCCACAGAGACATTTTGGTTCCACAAAAATAACAGTGAGTGCTACATTATTCTAATCAACTGCTTCCCCACCTATCCTAGTAGTGAAAGCAAGGGAAATAGATGTTTGCATTCAGTACTGAGGCAAGTAGGAGGGTTGGTGGCAGTGGGAATTGTGTAATCCAATTAATCTTGAAAGAAAAAAGGTGATGCAAGGCTCCTATAAACAAAGAAAGAATGTAGAAGTTCATTTTATACTCACATACATGTTGGTGCAATGACAGCATGTGTCAAGGAGTTTATTGTAATATAGTAAAATAAAATCAATATTATAGCAAATGGAGGTAATAAAACACTGAAACATTAGAAGTCCTTCTGTTCTTAGATAATTGCCTTTCACACTTTTGGAAATTGAAAAAATAAGCCTCTTGTAAGGAAAACCTTTTCTACCTGAAACAGCATCAAAAAACCTTTATCTCAAATTTATTGCACTAATTTTTGCTAAGGCTGATGAAAACACCAGGAGTTAAATGTTAAACAAACCTATCTCATTTGCTAAGTTTCTGAGGAATTGCCTGTGATCACCTCAACTAATAAGACTAATATATATTTGGATAACACTTGGTATTTTTCCAAGCATTTTAACATATAACATCTTAACTGAAACTCATAAATTGGTGATTGAAGTGAGGGAGGTGTATTATTACCATTTAATGGGGAACAGGGTGTCATGGAGTATCATAGCTGTTTCCTGTAACAAAGATTGTGTTTTAGGTCCAACTTGTCCTACTAGGCTAAATTTGTACTGTGTGATTTCCTCTTACCTTAAGTACATTGTGTTTCAAAGGGTTCCTCATGCTCCCATGTAGTATTCTCCTGGTGGGTTCAGCATGCTAGTTGTTGGATAAAATTAGTGATGTCTCAGCTGCAACAGAACTCAAGATTTGAGTGCAAGCTGGGTTCCACAAACTCTGACTTCTTCTTTCAATTTAAAATTGTATTATGACAAGGGAGGGGACCCACATGGCACAGCAGACCTCTCCTGCCTTGCCCACTGTTCCCCTCAGCAGTGTATCTCAGTAGATCTGTCTGTTCTGCATCTCACTCCACTCTGGTGAAATCTCTCACCCCTCATACCTCTGGCCTATACCCCAGTTCTTCTATGCATAAATAAATAAAATAGAATCTTTAAAAAATTGTATTATGAACATGATCCTGTGTATTTAAAATATTCTAAAATATAGTTGTTTTCAACTTTTCACTATTTTAATATTTAAAGCAACATTATTGTTCATAGATATTTGTGGATATCTCTTATTTCCTCAGGGCATATTGCTAGCAGTGGAAGGATTATGCTCATGATTATGATCATTTCCAAAGCTTTTGGTTTATATGATCACAACATCCCTAGTAAAGTGTGCACCTACTTACATACCACTAAATCATAGCATACCTTTCTCTGGATCTTTGCCAATACTGTCAGTTTGATAGGTGAACATGGTGTCTTATTTTTATGTGATTTGCATTATTTGACAACTAATTTGTAGATTGACTGACCACTAGCCTTTCCTCTTCTATATATTCTCTAACTCTTTGATCTAACTTTTTTTTGTAAACAGTCTGATGGAAAATATTTTAGACTTTGTAGCCTTATATTATAGTTTCTGTCACAACTGCTCTGCAGTTACAGTGGCAAAGCAGCCATTAGATAATTCATAAATGAATAGGCAAGGCTATGTTCCAAAAAAAACTTTACAATACTCAGTAAGCCAAAATTGGCCCATGAGCTTTACTTTACCAACCCCTGATTTAGTTCATTATGCTACTGAAGGTATTTATCACTGTCACATTGATTTTGAAAAGTACTGCTAGCACTAATAAATAAAAGTACTAACATAAAAAATATATTAAAGTCATTTAACCATTTGTAATCTACATTGGAAATTCCTTTCTGGTGTATATTTATATTATTTTCCTTTGCTTTTATGCTTATCAATATTTCTCCAATATGAAAACTAAATATCTCTGTTTTCTTCTAGTTCTTTTGTAGTTTAATTTTCATTCTTCATTCTTAAATTCATCTGGAATTAATTTTAGTTTGTGGTTTGATATAGAGAACTGACTTTACTATTTGTAAGGAATTGTCAACCAGTGGTGTTATCACAATTTTTTTTTTCAAAATACCTTCTTTGCTCAGATGGATTTCCTTTAAAGCTAAATCTCTGATAATCTAGATGCACTTGTAATGATCTTAGAGGTACTGCTATTTGAGTCTAGCATTGAAAATAATAACTCTAGAAGTATTGTCACAAAGGGGTCTCTCAAACTCCTTTTTTACTCCTTAAGTCCAGTTTGAAATGAATCAAAATTTGTGACTTCAGCTATTGCTATTGTTGTAGCTGCTGCTGTCTTTGCACATTTAAATTTCAATAGCTATGTCTCTTTGCATTTGTATATAGTCTTGTATTGCTCAGGGGGAGACAGAAAAATAGGTAACTCTTCTTGCTGTTGTAGTTTAGCTTTAATATACTCTTTCCATTTCTCATGGACTTGGATTCTTTATAATATGAATAGCTTGTCCAGATTTCACTGCCACCCTTATCATACATTTTTTAAAATCTGGTAATAATGACTCTATCTTATCTTTAAGATTATACAACCTCAAAGATAAAGTTAAGCTTCTGATTTCCTAAAGAATTGTATTCTTACCTGAAAATGTCTTTCCCTTTTCTTATTCCAATTTCACTGACCATAATGACCTATCTCCAATATAGTAATACATTCACCTTGACCATTTCATCCCTATGATCTCTTCTGAAAATAAAATCATAGTAAGAACTTTCTGGTCTTCCTAAAACCTTTCATCCCAATTGTCACTCTGTTGTCTGTTCTCAGCCTGTTAGAGGTATGATGATTGGTTGAATTTTCCTTTCCATGTGGTTTGAGAAAAGGAATGGCTTCCATGTTGAAGACTTCTAGAAGATTAATCTCATAACCTGAGAAATAATAGTTTCTTCTGAATTTGTTTCCTATTTTCAGTTTGAAAATCCTGGTGTCCTTTCAACTTCAGACCAAAGCACAAATGGTTTTGTTTTTTGTTTTTTTCTAAAATACATAATCTATGACCTATATTCAAATGTCTGCTTTCTTAACAATGTTATTTTCAAATCTTTGATATCTCTCTTACTCTGCTATGTCTAGTTTAGATGGTAAAATCAAGATGTATCTAAACATTCACCCATAGAATCTGGAATTTTAAGTTTATCAGATCTCTATGATTCACCAAAAACTTTGTAAAGTAGGTTTATTTTTAGTAATAAATATGTAAACCTTTTGTACTAGCAAGTCAATAAATAATCTTTATTAATATTTGTTGCTTGAAAAAGTATTAGTATCTTGCAGTAGCATTTTAGAATTAAGAGTGGATTCATCAAAATTTTTCAGAACATTGTTTTGTCAATGTAAATTTAGTGTTTTGTATGTTTAATTCAATTTTGTTTCATGTTATTCTAAGTAATCTGCAAATATTTCTTATAACTTGCAGTACCCTTATAAGGTCAGTTAAGTAAGGTGAACTTGCTAACTACTTAAAAAAAAAAGACATGGGGGTAAAAGGATTTGTCCTAGGATGAATAGCATGGTAATGAAAAATGGGACCATCCCTGTTTCACCAGTAACTTTCTGCCTAACCTCACATATCTAAAGGTGACTTTGGTTGTGACAAATTCTTCTTGTTATCACCTGGAAATCTCAGAAAAGGAAAAGTAACTCTTCTAGGAAGCAAAACTTTCTCTCCCTTAGGTCTTACTAAGCATTCCTCTATTTTCATTCTACTCCAAGTTGTATTGAAAACCTGTTGATACTGGAAATAATATTATCTTTGTTTCTTCTCTTTCCCTTCTTTTAAAAAGTAGGACAAATATAATTTTTTCTCTTAAGACTTCTTCCAGCTTTAGAATTTTACAATTCCCAAATATTTCTTTTCTTTTTTTAATTTTGTAGTACCAATACACATAGATGTCATCTGCATGATTCTGGTATCAGGTAAATTTAGGTTAGAGGTACAATTCTATCACTAAAAGTTATATAATCTTGGGCAAATTATTTGGCCTTCCCAAACTTCTGTTTTCTTTATTGGTAAAATGGCTATAATGAATAATACCTTTCTCACAAAGGTATTGTGCTATTGTGTGTGCAAATGCTTCACACTTAAGTATGTATAAAACTGACTCAATAAATGTTAATTGTTATGCATAAGCTATATTTGAGCATAGTCTATGGCAACATTTGTGATAACCAATTTACGTTTTGGTACCTTCCTTTTACCCTGTCTGTGCCTTTCACTTTTGCTATTTCTCTCTTCACCTACAATATCCAGTTAGGAGGTATTGAGGTTTGAGGGAGGGTTTTTGGTGGGAGCTTAGTAATTACACATTACTACAGTGACCCTGTCTCTAAGCTAGTCATGTATGTATAATGCTAATATTTTTGATCATTGAGATTATAATTTTCCATCTCTCGCTTAAGAAAATTTCCCTGGTAATTAAAACTGAGTATCTGATTCCGGAAACCATGCCTCAAGAGAGTTTTTCTGCATGTGCTGTGCATTCGTTATTAGCAACTGCCTCACACTCATTTATAAAGCTGATTACAGGCCTGATTTCTATCACTTCCAGAATGTTCGTAATAATTGCATGAGTTCAGGCAGACTGTGTCTCTCCATGAAACTATATATTTTCAGAGAAGGAAATCTTTATTACATGACAGCTCACATGCTCACATCCATCACTTTTTGAGTATAACTTATTTGCAGCCTGGTGGGAGTTATATAATCTGCCACTAACATTTCAACAAAGAAACGAAAGGGAATTAAAAGAGAGGTTCACCACTCATCTTTCTACAAATTCTGTTTTCTTAGTAGAAGTGAAATCTCAGATCAGTGGCAGATTCTCCTGCCTATTCCAGATACTAATGTCAACCTGTTCTATCCAAATCATTAATAATCTCTCTCTCTCACATACACACACACACACACACGCACACGCCAGACTCACACTAGAAATAGGTTGTGGTAAATATATGGTGGACATTAGACATGTCTCCTAACTTTAAATCAGGGATGCAGGTTTTGGTCATTTTGGTTAGGCACCAATTTTATATCCTATTAAAAAATGTGCATGGGTTTGGATTTGTGGAACACCTTTAGGATGTGTAAAACTAAGGCAGGTTTTTTTCAACCACAATATTATTAACATTTGGGACCACAGTTGATGAGCATCCTGAATTGAATCCACTAGATATCAGCAACTCCCCTCACCTCCCAAGTTCTAACAAACAGAAATATCTCGTGGTATTCCAACTTGTCCCTGGAGTCTGGTAGCTGCAGACGTGCCAGCACGTCCACTGGGACGCGCCGAGATATGAGTCACGGAGCACGTTTGCAAGGCAAGACGCTGCTGCCCAGTGAGCAGCCCTCTTGCTATTTATTAACAATAATGCACAAGCATGATTGATCATATGATAATGGTGGGCAGGCAGGTTCCAAGGGAAACAGGATAGTCAACTTTGAGGGAACAGTAGCCAAGGGAGATAATGGGTAATCAACTTTATTGGGGGATATGAGGGAACATATCGGCCATGTATCTAAGGAGAACTTTCTGTTCAGCCACTTGGTATAATTTTGAGCTACTCCCAGACTGTCTTGGACTCTGACCACACAATCAGTCACAGACTACCTAGGCATCTCCGACCGCCTATGATGTGGGCCATTTTCCCGAGGCGGTCAGGCAGGAGTGCCTGGTCTAAATCTTACACAGGTTCACAGAGAGGCCTAGTGAACACAGGCCCAGAGGCCTTAGGTAGGAGAGAGGCCACAGTGGGAAGCAAAATGACCAACCGCTGAGAACCACTGGTAAAAGTCTTTCTCTTTTGCTTTGTTTCTTCCCCTGAACTTTGGCAGAGGTACAATAAAAACTCATCTGAGAACTTTTTATTCCAAACAGACACAGTTAAAAGGACTAAGTGATTTTTGTAATAGGAATAAGACTCACCAATGATTCTCAACTTTGTTTGCACACATACATTGGCTTCTCCTGGAGATGTTTACAATATCTTGTTGGCTGGCAGCAATTCTGATGTTTTGGGTGTGGTGTGTGTATTAGGATATTTAACATCTCTTCCAGTAATGCTAATGTACATCAAAGTTGTATAACCACTTGCTGGAGATATCTATCCCTTTACAGAAAATGGGCATTGAAAAGCTAGTTATATTAAAAACAGGAGAGCTTGCCTTTACGTGCTGGTCTGTGAATTTCCATTGAAGGACAATGGAAGATATTAATTTAACAGCTAGTGTTGTTAGCAGATTACGAAGTCTTGTCTACACAGTACATTGGACCCTCCTCTAAGGTGGAACGCATCCCCCTACTATGGCTGCCTTCCCTCCACACACCCACACTTACTTGACAAAACGAAATATATAAAAATGCTGTCTTCAGCTTGGAGCAAATAGTATTTTAGATAAAATTTCTTGGTATTGAAAGTCATTTTATTTTAACATTAAGATCGTCCTGAAAGGCAATCAAGTAACCAAAGAATAAGGTCCTCTAGAGCAGGTCTGAAGTGTGAGGGAGGGGCCTCCCTGGTGGCGCAGTGGGTTAAGCAACACACTATGAAGCAAACGGCAGCCACTGCAGCACGAGTTCGATCCCTGCCGCCGGCCAGGGTGGGGGACCCACATGGCGCGGCAGACCTCTCCTGCTGTGCCCGCTGCTCCCCTCAGCAGTGTACTTCTGTTGATCTGCCTGTTCTGCTCCCCGCTCTCTGTGGTGAATCCTCTCACCACCTCCCCACACACCTCTGGTCTGTACCCCAGTGCTTGTATGCATAAATAAAGAAATCTTAAAAAAAAAAAAGAAGTGTGAGGGAAAATGAACAATTTTACTGAGACCTTGAGTAGAACATAGATGTCTGCATTGTTCTCGGTTATCTATAGGCTGAGTGTCGCTGTCTACATCTGGCTTCCCCCAGTGGGTCACAGCTCAGTCACCGGTGACTACACCAGACTTGGGCCTCTGGTGACATCTAGCTGAGCACCCACTTGGCACAGAACACAGAGCTTTGTTGTGCACTTAAAGAAATCAATGCACAAACCAAGTATTTTACCATTGAGTCAGAATTGCAATGTCCATGCCACAAGCAATCATTTCTGCCAAACACAGAGACGTAGATAGTTGATGCAAGTCTACAGCTTATTTTAACAGTCTGCTCTTTATGGTTCTGTCATTCTTTGAATGTACCTAATTCATCTAGGACTAAATTTTCTTTTTAGCCATACTTGTCTATGTTTAGGTACCCTGTTGCTCTTTTGTCTTCCTGGAGTTGTTTATTTCCTTATCCAGGTATAGGAAATTCTCTGTTATTTCTTTAAATATAGTTTCTATTCCTTTTTGTCTCTCTTCCCTTTGAGACACCTGTTATTATTATATTGTCTTTCTTCATGATGTTGTATCGTTCATGAAATAGTTTCTTTTTATATAGTGTAGCTCCTATAGTGCACATTTTTATTCCATTTCTCATTTTCTTCCATCTTCTTTGTAAGTTTGTATCTTCAGGTCCACTGATTCCCTTTTGTACTTGATTTATTCTACTTCTGTAGCTTTCTATAGTATTTTTCAGCTCTTCATTTATTCTTTTCTCATGCTGCAACGTCTTTGTTTCAGTCTTCATTTTCAATTTTGTGAAGGTACATTCATTTTTTTTCTTAATTTTGTTGCATATTCTTGATCTGCTTTTCTTCATCTTCTCTGAGTTCTTTGATTTCTTCTAATTTCTTAATGCTGGCAAATTTGAATTCTGTATCTGATAGAAGGAACAAATCTTCCACGTCTTTGTGGCTGAATTTTGGGGTATGCGCTCCATATGTTTTGTTATGTCCCCTTCAGATTTCTATGGCCATTCGTTGTGTTATTCCTGTACCCCGTTTTTTTTTTTTTTTTCAGGAGCACAGTATTGTGGATTTTGTCTTTGCTATGCAATCTCCACATCCCACACTGGCTCAGGGCACTCACCAGAGAGCCATGGGGTGTCACCACTGTGAGGTAGAGAGCCCTGAGTGGCCTGGATTAGGGCCTGCACTGGTTCCTGAGGCATTGGTGGTTTGCCCCGGGGTTGCAGGTGGTGGTTCCCAAAGGGTGTTTGAGGGTTTCTCATGTCTAGTGATGCTCTCCACAGCCTGGATTAGGGCATGTGTCTCTCCCTGAGGTGCTAGTGACTGAGCCTTTGGTTTGGGGTTCTGCCTGTGGATCTCTGAGAGGCGACAGGGAAGGGCACAACTCAGACTGGGCAGTAAACTAGCTCCTGAAGAGCTGTTGGCTGGGACCAGGGTTAGGGTTGGTGGGGGTTGGCTGAGTGTCACTGATAATTCTTGAGGCCCTTAAGCCCTACTTTGGTGTGTGTCTGCGCCCTAGGTGCTTACACCTGATTTTATGTGAGACTAAGAAAAATCCCAATCTGGATTACAGGGATATTTTTCTGCGTGCATCTCCCTACTTCTTAAATTGCTTCTATCAATTGATGCTGCAGCCTTGTACTCTTTTGATACCTTTCATCATTCTGCCCCTTTATTTCTATGATCTAATAATAATGGCCTTTTAAAAGTTCTTTTAAACTATCAAACTCTATCATATTAGAGTAATATCACATTTGTTTTTCCCTTATTTTGTAATGTTTTCTTGAACGGCTGATTAACTGTCACTAACTGTTAGGAATTCGCTTAAGTGAAACTTATGTAAAGAAACTTTTTGTGACCTCTTCCTTTCAGTCTAAAACAGCTTTGCTTATTATCCCCTCCCATTTCACTCCTTCATAACTCCTTTGTAACACTGATAACTTAAAAGTTTTAATATCATTTATAATTATAGACTTATTTGTGGAATTATTACCTGTCTCCTCTACCATATTCTAAGCTATGTGGGAATAGGAAATTTCTCTGGTTCTGCACCATAAATCTCTAAGGCTTCAAGACACATTTGGCATATAGACTATAAAGTATTTGAGAGTGTGCATTCTGAACCACTCTGCCTGGGTTTCGGTCTCTGCTTCACTACTTACTGTATATGTACCTGTTAGAAAGTCACCTCAGCCAGCAAGTATACTTTACCTGCAAATAGTGGCAATTGTTCCCATTTCATATGCCTGCTGTGAGGAGTAAATGTAAGATTATATATAAACCAACTAACAGAGTGACTGCCTACTGTGAGCTTGATATGAGTTGTTAACTTATGACAATGGTAGTTATTATCATATTTCTTTTTTGAAAATCGATCTGTACTAGCCACATCGTAGGTATTACAAAAACATATGGTTATATTTAGAAATGTTTTATAGCTTATTAACCATTATACTAATATTTTGCTTTTGAGGAAATGTGTCAATTTGTAAAGTTTCATAGAAATTGTTTATATGCCATGATATACTATAAGATTTATTATGTGATTATGGTTAGAAAGAAAGTAAGCCTTTGCTGCTATACTTCTGGTTTTATATATATATATATTTAAAATTTTTGTTACACTAACATAGTTTACAAGTAAATAACATTGTATGTTATTTAGGGGACTTACTTCTCAGATGTGCATCACCATATGATGTACTTCTGATTTTAGAGAAAAAATTTGACATCTCCTAACATCTACATCCAATTCCAGACCCTTACTCACTGTAAATCTTGAATTTCTGTCCTGAAATCAGCTGTTGAATTAAATTTGTAGGTACATACCCCACTACCACACCCACTTGGTGGATTGTGAATATAAATTTTAAATTGATTTTAGTGCTACTGTGAATATAACTTCTGCCTGAGCAAGAACTGACTTCTAAGGATAGAATTGGATGCTAATTTAAATTCTTTTTTTCCTTCTTTTCTAGAAATGTTCGAACAGAGAGACAGGTTTGAGCAGGGAGATTCAAGCACTTAATTCAACCCTCTCTCCACATATATGAAATGGAGAAGCTTAGTGATTTATCATACTCTGTATTTTATTGTACTGTCATTTTTTTTTTGTATATTTAAGTTTGGTTAATACAATCTTGACAGCAGGGTGGAATGTAATTTAAATTTTAATATTTTCAGCTACAGCAATTGCAGTGTATTATTTCTGCATATGGAAAGATATCAGTTCTCTGATTGACTGAGGGGAACAAATATATATCCTCAGGTTACTTTTTAAAAATAGAAGTGAAAAATCACCATACCATGTCACTGATGTCATAACATAATAGACACATTGAATTATTCACTAAATTTCTTGATGCCAAATGTCCCATCAAATTTTACATTATATATTGTAGGCATTTCAAAAAGATCTGAGTTATTTAATTTTCAAATTAATCTTTCAACATTATAATGCCATTATAAGAAAATCCCTCAATAATATTTGAGTCAGTTAATTCGTGCCTCTCCAAATGCAAACTTCTATATTGAATAGCTTATGAAGCTGACATTCATACTGTTGTTTGATACTAGCCTTCTACATAGGTCCTACTATTTTGACTTTGTACTATAAATGTGAAAATTTCAGTATTATAAGAGTGACTTAAAAATCAGTACACCAGAGACCGACTTGGGTCGAATATACTTGAATAGTAGTCCAAAGCAACGGTGTATGAATCAAACATACAGCTTTTACAAACCCAGAGCTCAAATGTTTCCTCCATTCACACCTGATCTGAGTGAGAGAGGGTGTCTTTCTTTTTGTCACTTGGTAGAAATGAGCAATATTTAATTATTTTGGAATATTTGCCATGCATTAATGAACCAAATCTTTGTTGGTTTTGTTTAACATTGTTTCCACAGTTGTGTTTAATGCAGTAGTAGGTATGAGAGAAACTTACATATTCACACACATGTGTATTATTGAGCAAAGATATTTCTGTTACTTAAAAATTCAAACCTCAGAACCCGTTTTCATGTGTTAATGTAACTCTAACACTCTCCCCGCTACTTTCTGTGATATCTTTGCAACAAAAGCGGAAAATCACTGGTGTAAGTAGCAGGAAAACCGAGAAGGAAATTTTCAGAATAAGCAGAAGGTAGCAGATAGAACAACTGTACAGTTCTAGTTCTCTGTGACTCTGAATCCTACCTCATCTTCTTGCTTCCACTTGTTTTTTTGCCTCCACGCTCCTCCTCTCTTACAGTCTATGTCTAAGCAACAATTAAAGAAAATGCTAGTGAAGCAGACAAGATAGGACAAAAGGTAGAAACAAGTGTGGAAGCTACATTGAGTTAAGTGTTATACTCTGAGAAAGTGAAATGAGATATGAAACCTTTTCTCTGGCCTCTCATTCCATGAATGAATCTTACTGATAGAATATTTTCGGGAATATAACGTATCAGCTTAGATAAAAGCAAGCAGTGCATCTGTTTGAAGAGGAGAGGGATGCTGAAGAATCCACCATAGAATAGAGCAACCACAACTTTCCATCCACCCAAAATAGAATTTTAGATAACAAAGAAAACAGAATTGGCGTGTGTATTTACACTTCTGTTCTGAATGTGGATATGATTCTGCTGTAGCAATTGTCAGGATAGCCAGAGGCTATTGTCTGACAGGATTAGACCACAGGGCTTCCTCTACAATCTGAACTGAAACATGTAGCATTTCTTAGGAAAGTAACCTGACAAAACAGTTTCCCATGATAAAGTTTAAAGCAAGGTAAGTGGATGCACTGTTTAGTCAGGGATCACTTTTGGTTGAAGATATTCCTATAAGGCCAGCCTGAAGCAAATTTGAGAATAATGGCAGATTTTTATTCTATGTGACCCAATTTTTTTTTAATCCCAGGTACCCCACTTTCCTGTGTCACAGTCTCTGATTTACAACTCCAAGTCTCACTTCTCTTTGCCTATGTCATTTTTTAGGTTGTCCTGCTAACATTCCTTTAAACAGTGTGCTGTGTATCCTAAATATAGAGTAGTCCACTTAAACTTTGAAAGAAAATGTGAGTACTATTCCATTTCTTGCAACCATGGACTGGAAGGACTTGATAGAGATGACACACATTGACACATGTAATTATGAATAGAAGAAATTATTCAAATGGAACAAAGGATAAATATCCAAGGAATGATTATATAAGAATACCATGAGAGATAAGACTAGTAGCAGAAAGACAAAGATTCGTAGTTGAATGTGGGCTTAAAGGACTTTGAAGGATATATTTCAAATAAGAGGAAGGGTAAAGAAGTTTCATCTGTTGTAATCTGATGTTTGACTCTGACACTGACAGAGAAAATGACTTATTTGCTCTTACTGTGTTTCTGCTATCTCTATGTATGTGTCTCATACAAGAATGAGTGGTGGGCACAGGTTAAGTGATAATTTTACATAGCAAATGACTTTAAAGAAGGTGCCTGTTCTAAATGGTTACATTAAAATATGTCATTTTTATATGACTGCCATATGAATGTAATTGCTTACTGATTATCTCTTATTAATTTTCAAGGATAGAGGTAAGGCACACAAATAGAACCTTAAGGTTCAAAATCAAATGAAAGTAAATTCTGTAAACTGAAAAACACTAGTTGGTTCAGCAATCTGGGTAAAATCATAGACTAATTCGCAGGATGGTCCGTGAGTCCTTGCCAATTTATACCATTACCTTAATCAAGAATAAATGGAGAAATATACCATGTGTTTGGACAGGAAGATGCCATATTTTAAACATGTCAAGTTCCCAACAGTCATTTATAGATTCAGTGACATGCTAGTCAAAAGTGCTAACAAGGTTTTTAGTAGCATGTCAGTATTTAAAACATATATATATAAAAAAAAGGCCAAGAATATCCAAGACTTTCCTAAAGAATAAAAATGTGGAAGGGAGTTGGTTACACAATAACATGTCAAGACAGTCTATAAAATCTATTTATATAACAATGTGGTATTTTCTTTGTGATAGACAAACCTTTGGAACAGAAAAGATGTGATTTATGATAGCAGTGACAATGCATATTAGTGTCAGAAGATAAAATGAAAGTGCTTTGGTTATCCTTGTTGTGGGAAAATATGAAAATCGGTCTTAAACTGTAGGGTTACACTATACACAAAGTTAAATAAGAAATGCAACAAAGATAGCTTATTCAATAAATGGTGCTGGCAAAACTGGTCCACCATATGTAAAAAAATGAAATTGGACCACTATCTCACGCCATGTACGAAAATC